>CM039723.1:71671645-71926601 GCA_022539455.1 Dendrobium nobile
TTGACAAGACTCTTATTCTCATTAGTGTTAGGATGGAAGTAAAACACTACACGATGAAAACAAACAAGAAAATAGAAGTAGTGGAAAGTAAAGGATCTCAGGATTTAATTTGGAAAAATTTGAAATCGGAAAAAAACCACGGAACAATACCACACCAAGAAAATCAGAATGAAAATTGTGAGAGATAAGTGCAAATCTCTCTTCTCTCTCACTCTTTCCTTGCTTATCTTCTCTTTTACACTGTTCTCATACTCAAAAAACTAGAGAAATTCAAGTTAATAACACCAACGGACGTAACCATTTAGCAAAACGAGAAAAAAAATTGTCCATTTTGCCTCACAACGCTGCAGCACTCAAGCTTGTGTCATTATAATGTTGTGGTGCTCAGGAACACATCACCAAGACATTGTCCAAAAAAAAAAAAAAACAACCCAAGCAGGGTAAACCCCTCGCACCCTCCAACGAGCACGATAATTTGAACTGAGATCAAGTCCAAGGCAATAGAACAACCCAATTGATAAGCACAATCAAATTCTACACATAACTAACAATTAGGTTTATGATTTGGCAATTATCTTCTAACGAAATTATCTTCGTGTTTCTGTGTTTAGGTCTTTGATTGCTAAAATACTTGTTAAAATTAACATTTCTTAAAATCAATTCGGTGTCATTTAAATTGACTTTCAAGTAAAAGTTTATTGATTGATAGTAATAATATGTGGAAAGCTGAACTTCCATTCTTTATGCCTCTTACTTGAGCTTGAGCATGAGGTCTTTATTCTTAGGAATGTGGTAAAGGAAAGTACCCAACATCAACAATTAAATACTAGCACTAATGTTGAAGAATCCTCTTCGCTTTAGGCAAATACAATGTCAAATGGTCCAAATCAATATTGAGACTTCTCTACTTTATTCACCATTAATAGTTGATCATTCTCTTAACATAAAAAAAAAGAGCAAAATATTGAATTGCATGTCACTTCTAACAAAATTTATTCCGTTGATTCCACCACTATCAATTCTCTTGTCCATTTTAGGCTTTATTTGGGACAATTTTTTTATTGCTTTTCAAAGTACTTTATAATAAAAATAATTTTCTATAACTAGAAATTTTGTACTATAGAGCTGTTTTAGAAATCAATAAAAAAATATTCAAAAAAAACCTTAAATTTTGATTTCTCTTGGGCTTTTTAAAGCAGCTTTTTAGTAAAAAATTAAAATCTTTTTACTAAAAAACTGTTTTAATAAACAGCAAGAAAGTGATCCCAAATGAAGTCTTTGACATTATCTACCCTTCTTCTTCACTATCTTGGAAGTTCAACAATTGCAAGTTGAGTAATAATCTGACTCAAACTAATCCATGGAGCAGCACAGAAACTCCTGACTCCTAAAATTGAGATGGAAATTAAGGAGATTATCGAAGATTCCATTAATCTTAAAGTTGATGGTAGTATCAGCTGAAGTGATTTAACACCCTTTCAATAGGAACTTTTATTAGGTCAGGACACCTGACGTAGCTCTACATCCGGACACCAATAGCATGTCGCCACGTGCTCTTACTTTTTACTACGCGGCCCGACGACGCGACCCGGACCGGAACTCGGTATTGCTATGTTTGTGTATTGCTAGGTATTACTTAGCAATAACGAGAAATACCGCTCTTTCAAGACCAATACTAAGCAATACCTAGCAAAACCGGGGTATTGCTAGGTATTGGTCTTGACAAAATGATATTTCTCGCTACCGAGCAATACCTGGCAATACCCTAGTCTGCACAAATCAGCTAATAAATGGCAATACCGGGTTCCAGTCCGGGTCGCGTCGTCGGACCGCGCGGTAAAAAGTAAGAGCACGTGGCGACATGTTATTGTGTCCGGATGTAGAGCTACGTCAGGTGTCCTGACCTAATAAAAGTTACAAATCTAGACGTCTTGAATTTGAAGCTTGCATATATGTGTGTGTGTGCGTGTTAACTTTAATGGCTCAAATTCCTAAAAAAAAATATTTGCATCTTTAAAATATAACAAGAAAATGAAAAGAAGTCTGGCACCCAAGAGAAGCCATCCAATTTACAAAAACTTAATTGATAGGTCAGATCATGATCATTATCCAAATCAAAATAGTTATAAGATCATAAAGCAAGTAAGTCAAGCCAAATAGCACAGAAGTTTACGTAAGGATATGCTGACATAATTTATAATCCTACGAAGGCATGCGGTCGAATACAACTAGTAATTAATGTGGCGAGCAAAAAAAATCATGTGTAAAATGAATTTTTGACAATTCAGACAGCTTGAATTTTAACTCAACATTTCCGCTCAATCAAGAAAGTTGATGTATTAGATTTGACTTATGCTAAGAAAGGTAGAAATAGACCTAAAAAGATTTTGTTAGAAAATATTAGAAATGATCTTTCTTTATTAAATTTAAATGAGAATTTGACTACGGTCGTCACCATTATCCATCACCACTACTATTGTATCCAATTGTTGCCACTCCCGCAGCCTGCAGTCACGTGATCACCTGTGGCCTCCGCTGCTGACGACTGAGATCACTTGTAGTCTCCACCATCGCCGGTGACAACTAATGACCACCGCCTAGGCGATCACTATCTTTTTTTTTTTTTTAAGGCGATCACTGTCATCATCATTACTTCAATTAAATTAGGTTATTCATAATATATATCATGATTACCATGGCCTCTTTGAATCAATCCATGGAGTCTAAGATGATTTCCTCAACATGTTGACATCAAACCTCAGTTCTTAGACTCTTCTGTTTCGAGACATCAAATACTATTAGCTTTGCTAAGCTCAAAAGCTGACTTGCAATAAGCAAATATTCACCTTTGGCCTCCACCCGACAAAATTATCCTCTGTAATCAATGGAGTTTTAACATGCTCATTTGATTTCTTAATCTCTAAGCCAATTTCAAGACTTTAGGTAGTCTTCTCCATGCAGTTACTTTCAACAGTACAAACTCGATGTTTGGCTTTAGAGATTTTCACCATTATAGACCGTTTCTAAACGATATTTCCAATTTTCAAGTTTCTTGCTTAAGAAAGACACTGCTAGCAAGGTAGAAGGAGCTTCAGGCTTTGTTTGGGATCATTTTTGACTATTTTCTAAATTTGAAAATTCGGATTTATTAAATTCTATGATGTTTTCCAGAAAATTATTTGATATGATAAAAGTTAAATTTACATAAATAATTTGGCTTTTTGTTTTAGAATTTAAGAATTTAAATGCTTAGAATATATTATTATATATATTTATTTTACTTATATCAATCTTAATTAAATTTATTAAACATATAATTAAAAATCTCAACTAAGAATTAGTTATATATATATATACCTTATTTGTTTTATTGAATATTATTAATTTTTTATCGATTATTATTTTTAATTAAATTAGAATAATATACTACAAATTATTAATTAATACTTTATGAAACTAATTAAATATGAAAATTCATTTAATCAAATGAAATTATAATTAAAATCAATTGTTTAATTTTTTTAACAAATTAATGTTTATTATTATGATTAATTTTAAATATTAATTATTATATTTTATTTAATTAATATCAAATAATAATAATAGGCCAAAATCCGATTTCCTCCTTTTTCTCCCCCCAAAATTCTGAAACCCTCCATAGAAAGGGGAGAGAGAGTTGTGACGCAAAGAAGCAAGGATGTCGCAACATCTGCTCATTGAAGATAGAGGTTATTACGTGCGGAGTCCGGGCACAAAGAACTGCTAGGTTTTGTGACTATAAACAGTGAAAAGCATAGCTACCATCCCTGCTCTTTTACTGTTCACCTATGCTCTTTTATTATTCACAATCACAAAACCGAATAGTTCTCTGTATTCATACTCAGCACATAATAATCTCTCCGTTGAGTATATCAATCATTTTTCACCGTTACATAATGTAATAAAAATATCATTTTTAATATTTTCTAGTTAAGTCTTTTTAAGATCGAACATACCTAATTTAATGTTTATAGGAATGACTGCAAGTGTAACAGACATCATATTAAGCCAACAATTCCAAAAAATAACAATGCTAAGAAATTTATTAAGTTTGTGAAAATTTATCTCAATTTGAGTCCATTTATTCATTAAGATATGGCTTATTTGATTTGTTGAAAAAAAAATTCTTTTGAAATAACAACATTTATTAAGTTTATTATTTATTTCAGCATAATTAGAAATTTATATCAATATTAATCTTTATAAATTTCTTTTATTTTTTTCAAAAATAACAAACAAAATTAAGCCATAATTTATAAACATATTTTAAAGAAATACTTCATACAAAACACCTAAATTTTATCTACAAACATAATTTCATTCGACCTCCTTTTTTTTATCTAAAAAGGTATAAATTAAAAAAATTTAAAAATATTAATCTAAATATTAAAAGTAATCACAAAATGTTAACTCGTTTTTTTTTAATTGTAACAAATTTTCAATTATTTAATGCATAAATATGCAAATTTCATAGTTAAAAACTTAAAATAATGACTAATGAATTAAAAAAATAATAAGAAGAATAAATGAAAATTGAAAATCTAAGCCTTTCGAGAGTATCGCTCATGGCAGCTAGCCACATCACGGTCTCCACGCTACCGTCCTCACCTCCCCGCCTCCTCCTTCCCCGACGCCCCGCCGGTACCTTTGGTCTCTCCACCTCTACCTTCCTCTCTTCCTTCCAAACTCTAAGAGCCCCGTCAGATATCACCCGCCATCTTCATCGCCGGCATCCGCTGCCGGGAGAGCTCGCAGTGGTGCGCGCCGGGCCGCCGAGCGCATCCACCCTCATCCTCGTCTTCGTTCTTCCCTCTCCCTCCTCATCGGCACCATCTTGGTTTCTATCCGAATCGGCAACAAGCTCGATGAGAAATTCCTCGAAGAGGTGAATGTGAATGTGAATCCCATTTAAGCTCTTCATGTGTTCGACGAAATGCCTCAACCATATTTCTACCCTGTTTCCGCCGCAGCTTGCAGCGAATCAAGCAATGGTGGGAGAGAACGAAGAAGAAGCAGGAGAAGAAGGACAGGAGGGATTGAAGGCGAGGGAAGGAGAGGAAGATAGAGTTATGGTGAAAGAAGAAATTGGCGCGGCGGCAGCCCGCGTTCGTAACCGCCCGAAAAGAGAAGTATGAACTGTTTGGTATAATTGCTTTTGTGTAATTTGACACCAAGATTATACCTTTAATTTGTTTTTATGTCAATGATGAAGAACTTGTGCCGTTGAATTTCTATTATGAAATCCTTCAAGCGGCTTTAGAGGCTAACCGCATTTGTAAAAGTCTAAGAATTAATTCGAAAAATGAAGGATCTTAAGGTATAGTTTTTATGACTATAAATATCTAAATATTCTTTTTTTTTTCAAGTATGTTTTCATTATGGCATAAGTGTAAGCTATTATAACATTAGATATATTTCTCTCACTATTTTTTTTTTAAGATTTTTTTTTGGGACATTTAGGCCATTGAAGGCAAACTCACACACACAACGCATACACATAGACTCGAACCCTGGACCTCTCAGTTGGAAGCCTAAGCTCTCAACCAATAGGCTAAAGAGAGTTGTGTATATATTTCTCTCACTATATTTCTATGTCATATTCTATATCCATTATCAATCATGTCACCAAAAATCGTCTTGATTCGATATGAATCTCAAGACATATTCAAGATTGCAACTTCCAAAATTGAATTTGGGACCATCCGAACTCCAACTTCAGTAAATTTATAGTCAAATTAAATATCTCAAAGAGACAAACCCAATGATGGCAAAATCGGTTTAATCTAAGCCAAAATAGGTCCAAATCGAGGGACCGAAGTATAGTTGGAAGCTTTAAAGCATTAATTGGATGATCAAATGATATTTAAATCTAGAATGCTTATAGTTGAATCAAGAGGCTCGACGAGACGAATCCAACAAGCACAACAACATGTAATTTCAACATCATTAAAGCCATTAAATGTTGAATGAATGTTTTAAAGTTAATATGAGTCATCTAATGGAGCACTCCAAAATTATCCTAGATCTTCTTCATATTTACATAAAGTGTCGCTCACTAAAATCTATAAATAGGCTCATACTCTCTTCATGAAGGGGACATGTTGGCTAAAGATTGGATAGAGCTCTAAGGCTTTAATTATTATAGAGTTCTGCTCAACATCACCACCGATGAACTTTCGTTGACCACCGTAAGACCATTGTCGGCCACTGACCGTCATTGGACCACTACCATCGTCGGACAACCGCTCTTCCGTCAATTTTGTCCTACCACCACCCATCACTGGACCACCGTCTGGCCGCCGACCATCTCCTAACAACTGCATGTCTGTGAACGACCGTCGAATCTCTGTCTAATCACCTACCGCCACCATACCTCCGCCTGGCCTCCAGTCATTGTCGTACCACCGATCACTATCGGACGTTCGCCCAACCACTAACCGACGCCATACCACCGCCTGACCACCATTGACACACCACTTCGACCGTCGACACACACCGACTATAATCCCTTCGACCTCTATTGACCGCCAACTACAGTTCATTTGACCTCTATCACCCACTGACTCCAGTCCCTCCGACCAACATTGTCTTTCAACTACAGTCCCTTCGACCATTGTTGCCCACCGACTACAGTCCCTCAAACCTTTATCGCCAACCGACTACGGTCTCTCTGATCACCATCATCAGCTGAATATTGTCCCTCCGACCTCCATCACCCGTCGACTATGATGCCTTGGACCTCTATGGCCTGCAAACTATGGTCCCTCAGACCACCGCACCCACCAACTACTGTCCCTTTGACCTTTGTAGCTTGTCGACTACGATCCCTCAGACCATTGTCACCCGCAGACTATGGCCCCTACGAACACCTTCGACCCCCGACTATGGTCCCTTCAACAACCTGTTTCTCACTGACTACAGTCCCTCCAACCACCGTCGCCCACTAACCACGATCCCTCTGACCACGGTCGCCCACCGATTACAGTCCCTCCAATCTCTGACGCCCTGCCAACTATGATCTCTTCAACCATAGTCGTCCGACTACAATCCTACCGATCAAACAAACAAGCTAACACTCTCTTGAGAATAACTCTCATATCATTATATTCTTCCAACTCCCGCCATGTAATGTGCTCTATATGATGTGAATTTTCTACATCTAGCCAATGCCTTCCCTCCAAGGGCTTTATTTGTAATCAAACATAAACACTAGTTTGATCATTTAAATTGGGTCATGCCCCATGATTTTTGCCCTTTTCAGCATTTTTTACATAAAATTTTGGGGCCTTTTATGACTCTTACCCCTCTCTTATCTGCCTATGTGTTGGATCTTCGTATAAAGTTGGACGCTAAACTCTATATCTCTCTATCATTGTGAATGTTCCGAGATGCAACAAGTCCTCTTAGTATTGAGCATAAGGCTTTGTTTGAGAAGTTTTCTTACTGCTTTCTAAAACAACTTTCTAGTATAAAAATTTTTAGTTCGTGAAATTTTTGTACTAAAATACTGCTTTAAAAAATAAGAATAAAGTTATCCCAATCAAAGCCTAAAATATATATGTTTGATTAAATCAGCTCCAATATTTTTTTTTTCTTAAATATATCTTATAGTTCATTCATAGTTTTTCAAAATTAAATTTTGAAACTATATTCTAATTCAACTTAGAAAGTTTAAAAAATGATTACATGAAGACGATGGAAGTATGAATTTTACTTTCACTCTTACAGGGTTTGTTGGCCTCCCTCAATTAGCAAATTTTTAAAAGTTCTAAAGCAATTGAAAATCAGGCATCAACATGTTCCATACAAATATGATTAGCCCTTTCTTCAAATCAACCAAGAGATCTTCATATAATGGGGTTCATTCTCTTTTCAAATGGGATGGGCAAAACCAAGAGTTCTTTTTATTGTATTTTCACTTTTGTTTCATATCACTCTCTTTCCATATTTGTATTGGTGAGCCTCTCATATTGTAGGAATCCATGAGTGTGATTTGTATAAATCTTTTCTATTTTAACTAAGATTTCGTTTTAGACAACTTTCTTATTGCTTTCTAAAGCAACTTCGTAATTAAAAATTTTCGAATTCTATAAATTTTTATACTAGAAATCTGCTCTATAAAGCAGCAGGAAAACTATCACAAATGAAGCCTACATTAAGGTATAAGTGAAAGAACATAGAGTTTGAAACATTACAAGGCTTACAAATGCAAGGCAAAATTATGTTTATTACTTTACAATATTTGAAGATTGGTTTGGTGATCATTCTTCTCTTAGAATGATTTGGTGATTATTATAACATTGTGATTATTTGTGATTTTTTATGAGGGTGCAAACAATCAAAGTTATCTTCAATTTCAAATATCATCCTATTTCATCCCAAGGCCTTCACCCTTCACACCACTCTTAATTCTAAGAACCCATCACACATTTGTATCCATTATTTGAAATTAGAGCCAAAGTTAGCAAGTTCAAGGAAGCAAATTAAGGAGGATTCTCTTCAAAGGTAAACGGAAATACATGCTTACTTGTTGCAACCCAAACTTTTCCTCCACCTACAACACGACACAACACCATATAAATAATATCAATCAAATATTTATTAGTATGTGCAACATGTTTCAAGAATTAATATGCTACAATGCTAAATATATCAATTGAATGTATCCTCATTTACCTCACTATAACCTTACACTCAAAATCATCCTTAGTAGCTAGAATAAACCATCATACAAAATTGATTTATGTAGAATATGTACTTGAGACATGCATTTTACCATGTTTTTTGAAGTGATGGTGGGGTTAAAACTTATGTTTCATTTGGAACGGTTTTCTTAATGTTTCTTAAAATAGCTTTCAAGTATAAAAATTAAAAATTTTATACTAAAAAACTACTTTAAAAAGCAGTAAAAAAATCATCCCAGGCTTCATTTGGAACAGCTTTCTTATTATTTTCTAAAGCAATATTTTAATACTAAAATTTGTTGAACTAAAAATTGTACTAAAATACTACTTTAGAAAGCATTAACAAAACTGTCCCAAACGAAGCCCTAATCATGGATTATAAAATTGAGATTTTTTTTATCAAAGTTTATATTTTTTTTTATTGAATAATAATCATGCTTTGACAATAAAAAGCATTATTTCTAAATCAATATAACGTTTTGTTTAAACATGAGTATTTCTTTTTCAAAGATGTATGGCTTTCATCCATAGTCTCCACCATTCAAGCTAACTCTCTATATGTGAATTTATTATGGAATACCTTTTCATTTTATGAGTTATTCTGATAATCCAAAGTCACTAAGGAGAAATTTTCAGGTTTGCACTATCATTAGTTTGGTCATCAGCTCAATTTGATCCACTTGCCTTTTCAACATTAGTCATTTTATGTGCACGAAGCTCCTAATGAACTAATAACTCTTTATATCAACTTAAACAAAAAAAATTTAGTTTTGATAAAAATATGTTTATAATCATCAAAAATTTAATAGTCATTGAAGCTTATGGTTCAATAGCAGTAAGGCTATCACTTATTATTTGACGGAACAATAACCTAATTAGAATTTCATGTCTACATTTGTATGGCACTTCGAGATTTTTTTTAAAAGGGTAGTTTAGTTTTAAAATATTACAAATGATGGGAGTTTAAAAAAAAAAAAATTGGTGTATGATTTGAAGAAAATAAATAAAGTATAAAATTTGCCCTCTAATTTAATTTTAATGTATTTAAACATCATTCAATTAGATCAATTTTAAATATATTGTGATGTAAATTTTCTATCATTATCACCACCACCATTATTACAGTCACTTGCTACAGAAGCCACCAGACTACTATCATTGGCTTCGACATTGTATTCATTTTATTTCAAGCTAAGCAAAAAAAAAAAAATCATCCAAATAAAATACAAAAATTTAAATATATTACGTTTATTTTACTCTACATTATTTATCAGCAAACCAAATGGCCACCACTAAATTGAATTTCAAACATTTGCTTAAAGAGGAGAGTATATATAGCATAAATAATCACCATCATATTCACTTGAAACATACATCAAAACAATAAGAACAATAGGTCTACCCCTACCTTTCTTAACATAAGCCAAATCTAATACATATACTTTCCAAAACAGGTCATCGGATTACATGATCAAATCATCTAAGGAGACTCTCTAAACTTATCTGCCATTGGAGCTACTCCAACCTTTTCACGTATTTGTTTATTTTGTATCATGTCTCTACGAGTAAAGCCACTCATCCACTTGAGCATCCTCATCTCTTGCAACACTTAACTTAATATTATGCTTGCCTTTTAATGGCAAACATTATACACTATAAAGCATTGTATGTCTCACCAACATCATATAGATGTTTCTCTCAAGTTTGAGGACTTTTCTATCACGCAACAAGCCCGATGCATTCCTCCACTTCAACCATCCAACTTGAATTCTACTAATAATATCACAATCTATTTCACCAACACTCTGAATAATATACCCAATATATCCAAAAACATGTACTATTATTAATGACTTGATCGCCCAAAGTCACAATTCCCTCACTAAATCAACTCCAACCTTTTCATATATATGCTTATTTCGTATCTCGTCTCTAAGAGTAAAGCCACTCATCCTCCTGAGCATCTTCATCTCTACAACACTTAATTTAATATTATGCTTCTCTTTTAATGACCAACATTCTGCACCATAAAGCATGGTCTCACCAACATCTTATAGAATTTTCTCTTAAGTTTGAGGAATTTTCTATCACGCAACAAGCCCGATGCATTCCTCCACTTCAACCATCCAACTTGAATTCTACTAATAATATCCCCATCTATTTCATCATCAATCTAAACAATATACCCAATATATCTAAAAGCATTTACTCTTATTAATGACTTGATCGCCCAAAATCACAATCAAATCACTAGATCTATTACTACTAAAATTACACTTCACATATTCAATTTTAGATCTACTCAAATGAAAATCATTAGACTCTAAGGATGAACTCCATAATTCAAGTTTACCTTCAACTCCCTCTCTAGTTCTATCAACAAAAAAAATATCATCAACAAAAAAATATCGCCCAAAATCACAATCAAATCACTAGATCTATTACTACTAAAATTACACTTCACATATTCAATTTTAGATCTACTCAAATGAAAATCATTAGACTCTAAGGATGAACTCCATAATTCAAGTTTACCTTCAACTCCCTCTCTAGTTCTATCAACAAAAAAAATATCATCAACAAAAAACATACAACAAGGTACAACCTCTTGCAAATGTCTAGCAAGAATTGTAATTCTTATCCAAAGAAATTTAGATCGAAAACAATCAATAACAAAAGCCTTCAACAATAGTTTTTTTTTTTTCACTTATGTTATTATCTCAAGATTTTTGTAATGCTTACTAACGTTCAAGCATTTTAAAACAACCACTGACTGCTAACCAAATAGGTTAAGCTCAAAACAACTTGCTCTCTAATGCTCAAAATAAAGACCAAGATTTAATTTCAGCCTAAGACTTTTAAAAATTAAATATTCACCTAATCGATCAATAATTAATATTATTCCATCCTTTTTTATAATTAGTAATATACTTACCTATTTATAACTAGTCTTATGTCCTACCTCAAATCAATAAAACATTAGAGAATTTACTTCTAATTGCATTACTAATTGCTGTCATACATATTGCATTTACAAAACACAACTTATTTGGTGCAACAGAGAGTATCACTGTCTCACCAATTCACAGCACACGACAAAGCTATTATAACATTACAGTTTGTTTAAGGAACCTGATGCGGACATTAAAGCATGAAAGGTCTTTCAGAGATGTGATCAACGATCGACGATCGACGGCCTCGATCGCGCCGATCTACTTTGAGTATTTATATGTATTTGTTTTATTTATTTATGTATTTGTTTTAATAGCTTTTCCCTTTTGCCCTTACTTAAGGGCTTTATCGTATGTATGCCCTAGAGGCAATGTCGTCTTTTATTTCCCTTTGTTTGTGGGAGACTATATATAAGTCACATATGTTTCTTTCGAGATTAATGAAAGAATATTATGAAAATTCTTATACTTGTGTGTTTTAAGAGAGTTTGAGAGTTCTTGGAGAGAGCTTTGGAGAAGTCCCTTGGTGAAGGGAAACGGATCACCCACTAACCTTTGAAGCGTCCGGGTTCGTGGTTCTTTCTTCCCTACTTTTTCCCCCCTCCCTCCTCTCCTCTTCTAGCCGCCGGCCCTCCCAAGCAACTCACCTAACAGCCGACCTCAAGACCCCCACCCCACATCCCTCCTAGCCGCCAAACCAAGAAGCCCCACCTCTCTAACCGCCGGCCACGATGCCTAGACCCTCCTCCCCCTTAGCCGCCCAAACCCTAACCCTAGCCGCCGGACCCATCCCCTTTCCCTCCCAATTTCGAATTACGAATTTAATGCTTTCCTTATTGGATTTAATCACAATAAGAAAGTCTTAAAATTCACATTCATTATTTTAAATTTGAATTCCTTTTCCTAATCTACCTAAGTCTATTTTAGGAAAGTTATTCACATCAAATTTATTTGAAATTCAAATAAATTTTGATTCAAATAATCTTCCCTAATTCAAGTCTCTTGATAAGGCAAGTTTTAAATCCCTACTCCAATCCCCTAGCCCCTCTCATGCCACCAGCCCCCTTCCCCTATCTTTCTTTCCCTCCTCATCAAATCCCTTTCCTTCTAGAGACCCTCATTTAATCCTCTCATTAAGGAGGATCTTCTTTTCCCTCCACTTATTTAAATTTCAAAATCAAATTCCCTCCTCCCATCCCTTTTACTTAGCCGCTTCCCCTACAGTCCACCCAAGCCCTAAGCACCACAATTCCCCACCCAATAACTCTTCTCCCTACTACCTGCTCATCACCAGGTGCCGTCCAGGTTTTCTGGACATACGAATTGCTGTCCAGAATTTTCTGGTCATGCAAAATTGCTGTCCAGAAGTCTTTAACCCAAGGTATCTAGCCACACCAATGTCTAATTCCCCAAAGTGCTGTCCAGAATTTTCCCACAGCAACATACCTTTCTGTCCAGAAATTTACTGCAGTCTACATTTCTGCCCAGACATCCGGAATCAGTCCAGAACTGTTGCATGCTCGTTCTAAAGGTGCAAGTTGCTTTCCTCTCGTCATTGGCCCCAAACAACATCACCAAAGCCTAGTATTTTCTCACTTTGGTAAACTCTTCCTCCAAGTCATGTATCTTCTTAGTCGCTTATCAATTGTGGTTTTATTATATTCATGAAAATAGTGTTAATGCTCCTCTGCTAAAACATAATAATTGAAGAGTTAAGTGAAGGATCTCCTTGTAGTGACTAGTCTTGTTGTTAACATAGGGATTTCTTGTTTAAAATCATCCATGTACGCAATGTTAGATTAAATTCATTGTTTTACGATCTTAACTCCTACACATGTGATTTGGCCTAAACTTGTTTTAGCGCTCTTTGTGTTTTATCTTGTCGTTCAAATTCACTGAAAGATATAATTATTATGTTCTCTAAATATTAAGCGTTCAAATTCCTTATTAAATTCATCTTACATGTATGTCATGTGTTATCTGGTATCAGAGCATGGTTTGCTCTAGTTGCATGTGGTAGGATCCATCTAGAGTTTTAAATTTCCATTGTTAAGCTTAGCAAATTGTTTATCATTTAATACATTGTGTGTTTGTTGTCCATCACATTTTGCATCCATTAGTAAGCCTTTAGGGACATTCCATATAAGTTTAGGTGCTGCCCATCAAACCCCTGTAACCTTTAGTAACCTGTAGTGTATCCTAATGGACCCAGAGCAACTCGGCAGGACTTTAGACCTATTGTTAGGTCAAATGAATACTATTAGCCAACAACTCAAGGAAAACCAAGCTGATTTAGCTAACCTCCGTCATCAGACGACTAAACGCTTCGATACCCTAGACCGAAGTAGGAACCACCCTCATCTTTACACAATATGCACCTTCTAAACCTCCATCCATGTACGGGGACGACACCTACCAAGAGGAGGGACTTCCGCATGCCCCTCATCGAGCTCCCCACTATGGACACGATCGTCACCTCGACCCTGATACTCCACTGATGAAAAATATCAATGTTGACGCTCCTACATTCGACGGAACCATAGATCCCCAACTTTTTCTAGATTGGATTAAAGTGATGGATAGCTTCTTTAAGTGGTACAATATTTTCGAAGCTAGGAATGTTAGTTTTGCCGAGATGAAACTCACGGGTATGGCTAGTCAATTTTGGTCCAATTTAGAAAGCTTTAGAGAAGCCCGAAATGAGTATCTCATCATTGATTGGTCATCCATGAAAGATGAGCTTAAGCAGAAGTACTTGTTGCCTTCGTACTTCCCAAGGTTGTTGGATAGGTGCAACGTTTAAAATTGCGCAATAAAAGGCGCGCCTTGAGGCGCGCCTCAGCGCATTTTCGACCAATTAAGCCTCAAAGCCTACGCAATAAGTTTAGTTTATGAGGCTTACGCCTCAAGTTTACTGAGGCGCGCCATAACGCGCGCCTCGCCTCATATATTTAAGGCGTCGCCTTTTTAAAATTTAACCTAATTTATTTTTTTTCAGTTCGGACCCCCAGTTGCCGACGTGGCGCGCCTAGTGAAATGTCGACGTGGCATCAACATTTAAACCCTTGTAAAGGTCGAATGGCGGAGTCGACGTTTCGATTTTCAAGTTACAGTAAACTTTCGAACTTTCAAGCATTCACCCGGAGGAATTTCAAGCATTCTTCACTCAGTTTCTTCTAAGATGGTGTCACCCCCAAAGAAAAAGGTAACTTAATGCTATGTTTTCTGTTTCGTATTGCGTATTTTGTGGTTATGCTATGCGTTCGCGTTGAAGGGTCTGAAGATCTTCCGATTTTATGCTTATTCTATGCGTATGCATGGCTTCTCGAAACTTTTTAAATGTTTGATATTGTGATGCCATCGTGTTTTCTCTGTATTCAGGTTTATATGATAAATTTATGTTGAGATTTGAAACATAAAACCTAACCAAATTTTAACCATCGAGTAAATATGCGTAGGCTGTGCGTACTCAATGTGTTTTTTGTGCATACACAATGCGTACACGTTGCTTACTTAGTGCTTACACTATGCGTACTTTATGCGTGCCTATAATTTGCTGTATGTTTCGTGCAAAGTGCGTGTGATGTGCGTAATATATGCGTATGATATGCGTACACTGTGCGTGGCCGTTGCTTATATTATGCGTATGTTGTGCTTGTTTTGTGCGTATCTCATTTACTTATTTTTAATCTATCATTTTTTACAATTTTCAGATATATGTTCGTCCAATTACCTATAGATGCTATGTTTCTTCGTTTCGAACAGTCTGTGATAACTTTGTTCGGCAAATTACTCCTGAAGTCAAGGACAGATTGAAACATTTAAAGATGATACAGTTTTTGGAATTTCCTGGGTTTGAGCAAAATGTCCCTCTTATTTATGAGCTGATCTCAAGGTGGGACATTTCAAAACGATGCTTTGTTATAAAAGGTCAACCCATTCCTTTCACTGCTGATGAAGTGGCCCTTCTCACTGGTCTGCCAAATAAAGGAGAAGAAATATCCTGGCATTCCTTAGCACATACTTCAGTTACATCAACGGAAATAAGGAATGACATGATGGAGTTGAACAAGCAAACCCCCCCGGAGACTATGTTAAGAACGTTTATCATGTATTTATTTTCAAATTTTCTTTTTCAACTTAACAACTTCAAAACCCCTCGGTTGATCCAAAGAATAGCAAATAGTCCAGATGTTTTTTTGTCAATAAACTGGGCTAGTTCAATTAGGGAGTTTTTAGTTGGAGAGTTTAATAAGGCAGCCTCCAAGATTTCAAATAAGAAGCCAGCAGGTTACATCAACGGTTTTGTACCTCTGCTAATTGTGAGTGCTAAGTGCTAACTGCTAAATTCATTCAAAATTTTAATGGCTCAATGTGAGCGCTAAAATTTTCTTTCATCTTATGCAGATTTGGTTCCTGGAGCATACTATTATTCATGCTCCTATGCATTCTGACAGAAGGCCCCGTTTTCTTCGATGGACTGATGATATTGTATATACTACAGAGGTGATCACTAACTTATTTGCTAATATAAGGAAAAGTCAGATTTGTAATGTCCTACAGGCAGTAAACCAGGAAGAAATGGATATGGTTAATGTCGATAAATATCCACCAGACTGCCCTACATCCCCTGATTCCCCTCATGACATATCCACCCATCAAAACAATCCCCCCCAATCTCCCCATCATACCCCCTAATCTCCCCATCATACCCCACCTCCTCAGCAAGACCCCCACCAATCTCCTCAGCAACCACATTTAAGTTTTTCTGCTGAAGCACTTCAGTCTATACAAGAAACAATCATGAAATCATGCCAAGAAACATGCACAAAACTTTTTCAAGAATTTGAAGACAGGCTGAGCACAAAGTTTGAAGATCTTACTGAGAGAGTTGGAGTTATTGAGGTCAAGCTCAATAATTACATTGATCAGAGCAAAGTAGTTCCTCAGAAAAGATCTATTAGCTACTCTTCATCTTCCAATAAGAGACAGAGATCAGATATCCAACCCCACAGCCCCAATGAACCAAATGAGCCAATCCCAGCAAAAGATCCAATCCCACCAAAAGATCTAATCCCAACAAATGAGCCAGTCCCAGCAGAAATGCAACTTGTTCCATATACAAAACCAAATGAACCAATACCAGTAGATAACATTCAAATAAAAACTGTAACTTATGTTCATGCAACTGAAATAGAAAATTACAGAGGACTTATGTGTTTGACTTCTGAGAAGAGAAATTTTGTGTTATAATGTTTGAAAAAGTACTCTAAAAGGTAAAAAATTGCAAAATTTATTTTTGTTTGAAGATCTATATGCGTATGATATGCGTGTTGTATGCGTATGATATGCGTGGATTGTGCTTATTATATGCGTGTGGTATGCGTATGATATGTGTGTGTTATGAATATGATATGCGTGGGTTATGTTTATGAAATGCGTATTTAATTTTTTTTTTTTTTTTTTGCAGGGACGATAGTATCTTGTTTGTTATTAACAATCTTATTTCCAGATCTGAGATTGATGACTTATTAAGCGACAGTTGTTTAGGCAATGAACATGTAGATATTTTTGCCTATCTCTTAGATGAGAAGTGTAACCTTATGCCAGACAAGTACCATAAATTTCTATACATCTCTCCAATCTATTGGGTTAGTAACTTAGTATTCAATTTATCAGTTTAACTATTGGATTAGTAACTTTGTATCCATTCTTAGTTCTTACATTTACTCACTTGCACTTGCAGGATAACAAAGGAAGGGAAAATTTGTCCAAATTGCAAATCGACCACATAACCGAGCTTTCTGTTTCTTCAAATAACATTTTATTACAACCAATCATTGATTCTAATCACATTACCCTTCTGGTTGGTTTGCTGAAAGAACATAAGTGGAAATTTTATGACTCATTGGACCACCGCGTCAAAGAGCATAGACTTGTTGTTCCAAAAATCGTAAGTGTTAGTCTGTTAGATACTTAGGTCATTAGATGAACATAAACTCTTCAATTTTTAAAAAATTTACAGAACTAATCTTTGCTCTACGTATATTTCAGGTTAAAGCACTATATTCTGACACGGAATGAGCTTTTGATAGTGATATCAGAAAATGGAAGCTTTCTACCATTAAAGGAATACCAAAACAGCAGAACTCTTTTGATTGTGGAATGTATGTCTGTAAATATATGGAAAGAATAATTCTTGAAGGCAACACTAATTGGACTGATAGTACAAATTGGCAACAAGACATGCCAAAGTATAGGGCAGAATTTGCATATGAATTATTTTGTAAAACGTTGTCAAAATAACAGTTTTTCATTCTGTGTATAAATGCTTCTGTGTATAAATGTTTTTCATTTTGATTCTGTGTATAAATGCTTGTGTATAAATGTTTTTCATTCTGATTCTGTGTATAAATACTTGTGTGTATAAATGTTTTTCATTCTGATTCTGTGTATAAATGTTTTTCATTCTGATTCTGTGTATAAATGTTTTTCATTCTGATTCTGTGTATAAATGCTTATTTAAACATAATACGCACAACGAACGCATAAAATAAGCATAATGAACTCGCAACATACGCATTACGAACGCATTAGAGTACGCATAACGCACGCATGATACACGCAGAGATAAACAGTAAATTTTATTTTCAAAATTCTATTATATATTTTATGAGCCTTTAGACAGGTATGGTTGGGAGGATAATAGGGTAGGTTGATTTTTTATGAGCCTTTATTACTTACTATTGCTCAACATTCATAGTTCTTCTATATAATGCGGGACCACTTGAATATATCTTTCAATTCTGTGTATAAATGTTATTTACATTGGTTTGAGAAAAAAATTACATATTAAACATAGAACGCACAACGAACGCATAACATACGCATAATGAACTCGCAAAATACGCATTACGAACGCATATAGTACGCATAACGCACGCATGATACACGCACACATAAGCAGTAAATTTTATTTATAAAATTCTATTAAATATTTTAATTAATATATATCTTTGTTTGTAAATTACTTACATTAAAATGATGAAGAAATAAGGAATATATGATGTTTATGGCTCTTGTTAGATTTGTATGATTTCATTTTCTAATCTTGAACATGATACTTGAACAAGTACAAATGGTTTATGGCTCTTGTTGGATTGTATTTAGGGGAGAGTAATAAGGAATATTATGTTTGGAATGGAAGTTTGTGTTTGGCAATTTCGTTCAAAGATTAGTGTTTGAATTTCTTATTTATTTTAAAGCAAAAAAAAAATAATTTTATAAATGATTTTGAAATGTTTTTACATAGTACGCACAACGAACGCATACACTACGCATAACATACGCTTAAAACACGCACAACAAACGCATAAATTACGCATTTAGCACGCATAAAACACGCACACATTCTATTAAATATTTTTGATTACTTACATTTAGTATGGAGTATGGACTGAGGGGCCGTGACATGAATAATAATTTTCGTTAGCTGTGGACTGACGGGTGGCAGATATGGTTGGGAGGATAATAGGGTAGGTTGAATTTTTATGAGCCTTTATTTACAATTTATTACTTACTATTGCTCAACATTAAATTTTTCACTATATAATGCGGGAACGTTTGCCTTATGGCAAAGTGTCAAAGCAAGCTTCTCTTGTAAAAAATCTTACCTTCTGTTGTCCAATATAAATAATCTTTGACAACCAAGCCTTCCATTCATTACTGCGATACTTATCTTCCTCCCATGAAATTGATACCAATAACTTGTAAACTTAAACCTCTCTAACCTGACCAGGTTTCTGTTAACAAGTTATTGGCATCAGGAACATGGGAGGAGGATAAGTATCGCAGTGATGGAGGGCTTGGTTGTCAAGGTGATTTATATTGGACAAGACATCAATCATAATTCCTGTAGGAAAGTTGATGTTGTTGTCTTGTTGAAGATGTACATTAGGGTCTCTTGTAAAATTGTATTTGTTATAAATATTTTTTTAATTTGTTCTGATATTTTTTATATTGTACATAGTCATTAAATGTTCTTTTTTTTTATTTAAAGATGTACATTAAATGTTTTTTTTTTCTCTTTGACTTTATCTTTCATTAAAAATACGCAATGTTGACGCAGAGACCACGCACAAAAAACGTATGGTGAACGCATAGTTTACCAATATATAACGCATAAGATACGCATAATGTACGCACAATAAAATAATTAACACTCCCAGTACTCAAACAATACCTAGAAAATCATGTTTTATTAACTATTAATACAAAATTATACATTAAATTACATCTGCTCCAAAACACGCAATGTGCACGTAGAGTGTACGCACAAAATACGAATAAAAACGCATAGAGTACGCAGTGTTCTGCTTTATCGACGGCTCGACATTATATAATACTGAACACATCCAGCACGCATATTAAACCCTAAACTTATTTGCTTGGAGGTTTCTTCTACTGCGAGACTGCGAGTTGGGTTGCTGTCTTCTCCGTCTGACCAGCGTACGCTTCTGTCCGAGCCTCCGAGGCTGCTGTCTCCTCCGACCTGCATCAGGTCATATAAAAGATTAGTAAGAACTCGTTTGCTTCCTAAAATTTCTCTCATTCAGGATGGTCAAAAATAAGGATAAAGTTGCATCATGTCATAGAAAAGATCCAGCATGGAAATATAGCACTCAGGTAGATGTAGGAGGAAGTGATAAAACATATGTCTATCTGAAATGCAATTACTGTGATAAAGTTGTGAAAGGTGGTGTGACTAGGATGAAGGAACACCTTTCAGGCTCTCACAAGAATGTTGCTCCATGCTCCAAAGTTCCTGATGCTGTAAGGGAAGAGATAAAGTCATACATGAATAAGTCTACCACATCAAAACATCTTGCACAGAAGCAATTTGAGGATAGAGTTGATGCTGGATCTTACTACGGGAGTGAGCGCAGCGTCAGAGATTCATCTTCTTCTATGAAGCCCATTTCATCTAGGGGTGCTAGAGGGCCTATGGATCATTATATGGTTGACACATCAGAGGATAGGCCTTCTACTACACAGAAGATGGCCCCAGAAAATGCAAGAGAGGCGCGGAGAAGAGTGTGTAAGGATATAGGCAGATTCTTCTACGAAAATGCAATTCCATTTAATGTTGCAACATCACCTGCTTATTACAACATGATTCGTTCAGTTGGAGCATTTGGGAGAGGGTTTAAACCTCCAACTATGTATGATTTAAGAACATGGATTTTGAAGGAGGAGTTGGAAAGCACTGATAAAAGCATTGAAGAAATTAAGAAGACTTGGGCCCAAACAGGAGTAACAATTATGTCAGATGGGTGGTCTGATATCAAACATAGAAGTCTGATCAACATCCTCATTAATAATCCTTATGGTACTGTGTTTTTAAGGTCAATTGAAGCATCTGATCAGGTCAAAGATGCTGAGTTCATATTTAGATTATTAGATAGCATTGTTGATGAGATTGGAGAACATTTGGTTGTACAAATTGTGACAGATAATGCAAGTTCTTATAAGGCTGCAGGTAATAAACTTATGGAGAAGAGGAAACATTTGTATTGGACTCCATGTGCTACACATTGCATATATCTGATTCTTGAGAAGCTTGGGGATCTACCTCAACATAAAAATGCACTCACTAAAGCCAAAAAAATAATCAAGTTTATTTATAACCACTCTTGGATTCTAGCTCTTATGAGAAAGTTTTCGAAGAAAGAAATTCTAAGGCCAGCCGCAACAAGATTTGCCACCGCATACTTGACCTTAGAGAGCATGCTGGATGCCAGACAACCTTTAGAGGCTATGTTCACATCTACACAGTGGTTGAGTTGTGCTTGGGCGAAGAAGGCTGAGGGAAAAGAGATTAGAAAGATTGTTTTAAATGACAGATTTTGGCAAAGTGTCTTATATGCCATTAAAACCACTAGACCTTTGGTTCATGTTTTAAGGATGGTGGATGCTGAGAAGAAGCCTGCAATGGGTTTCATCTACAATGCTATGGATGAAGCCAAAGAGATGATTGCCTCCAACTTAGGAGGCAGTGAGGGAAGCTTTAGGAAAATTTGGAATATTATTGATGATAGGTGGGAACTACAGCTTCACCGACACTTGCATGCCGCTGGCTACTACCTAAACCCTCAGTATCAATATGCAGAGAACAAGTCTACAAACCCTGAAATAAAGTTGGGATTATATCATTGCATGGATCGTCTAATAAGTGATGCAACTGAAAGATCAAATGCTGACTTGCAATTGGTACCTTTTAAGAACAAAGAAGGTTTTTTTGGATTACAACAAGCAAAAGATACAATTGCCAAACGATCTCCAGTTGAGTGGTGGATTCAATTTGGTGATGGGACTCCAGAATTACAACGTTTTGCTGTGAAAGTTTTGGGCTTGACATGCTCTTCATCTGGCTGTGAAAGGAATTGGAGTACCTACAACCAAGTGCATACAAAGAGGAGAAATCGCTTGTCGACATTGAGGATGAACTCACTGGTGTACATTATGTATAATAGGAGACTCAGAGATAGAAATTTGAAGAAAAAAGGATTAATGGATGATGAAGATCCTTTGCTTTGCGATGATGTGGCATCTGATGATGAGTGGTTTGTAGATGATGAAGTTGAAGTGATGTCATCTGAATTACAAGATGAAGATTTAAATGTTGATTTCTTTGATGGTCTTAAAGCATCCACATCCACCACAACTCAAGAACAAATCAAAAAAGGTATATAAATAATATAGTTTTCTTTTCTTAAACTTTTATTAATGTATTACACTATTATTCATTATGATATTGTTCAAAAATTTTTACTATTTAGGGAAGAGGAAGATAACTAATAATGAGGAAGAAGAAGCTGACTGGGAGATATTGGACTCTATAGGAGAGGGGGAAGAGGAGAGAGCAGCTCATCATAATGATTATTCAAATGAAGACCCCCTTAGTGATGACTGATGAGTGATGATAATGCTAATGACTAGTGAGTTCCTAACTTCTTATGTGATATGTTAATGTCATTGCTATTTATCTTGTGCATTTTTATGTTTTATATATTATTTACTGATTTACTCATTAGTATATACAAAAATTATTATTTTATGTTTACGCAATTTTTTTATTTTGAGGCTTACGCCTCAAATCGCCTTGAGGCTTACGCCTCGCCTCACGAACGAAAAACGCCTCAATACCCGAATACGCAATTTTAAACCTTGGATAGGTGGAATAGGTTAACTCAGAGCAACAAACAAGTCAAAGAGTACATTGCGTCTTTTGACGATTACCTGATTCGCTGTAACGGGGAGACCTCCACTACCCCTGTGCAAATTATGTCCATATTCCGTACCGGGTTGCAAGAGGATCTTCGCAAAGAAATGTTTGCTCAAAACATCATTACCCTTGAAAATGCCTACAACTTAGTGTTAGATCTAGAGGAAACCCGTTCCCAACACTTTAGTCAACACGACGACTCTAGGCCTTCCAACCGACCTTCCGATAGTTCCACTCCTCACACCCCCACTGCCCAACCTGCCCAGTGAGCACTACCTGACCATCCTCTGGTCTCCCACACCCCGTCCTGATGTTAGAAGTAAGCCTCCCACTCCATATACCCCTCGGTCCAACCCCGGGACCAAATGCTTTAGATGCCAGGGGTATGGGCATATCACCTCTCAGTACTCTAGTCTCTACAAAGTCATGATTATCGAAGAGATCATTGAGACAAAATTTGAGCCCGAAGTCAACCAGATTCACCAAGTGGACAACAATGGTGAATTATTTGAGGAGGATAACACTGATGTCATCCAGTACATTTAGAAAATTAACACTTCTCTCACCTGCGTGGTAAGATGTGCACTATCTCAACCCATAGCCACCGACGACTAGCATAGGACTACGATCTTTCACACCTACACCAAAATTAAGGAAAAGAACTATAAAGTCATCGTGGATAGTGGAAGTTGCATCAATGTTGTCTCCTCCAGCATGATGTCTCAGCTTGGCCTATATGTCGTTCCTCACCCCAACCCCTATAAGGTAGCCTGGGTCAACACCACTGCCTTGGAGGTAAAGAAAAGAAGCTTCATACCTATCTCCTTTGCTGGCTATAAGGAGAATGTTTGGTGTGATGTGTTGATTATGAATGTTAGACAAATCCTTCTAGGTTGTCCCTAGCTATTTGACAATGATGTCCACATCTATGGGCGTTCCAACACCTACGTGTTTGAACATAAGGGAATAAAAATCAAGCTTGTGCCATCACAGCCTCGGGTTACAGATGATCCTAAATCCAACCCTATTAAATCCAAGAAGGGACTGAACCTCATAACCGCCATGGTTCTGGATTCTGAGATAGCCCAAAGCAGACCCTTGTACGCCTTAATCGGCCGTGAGACTTCCACTGAGTCTAACGAACTAGTCCCTCAGGAGGTTCAGCCCATACTTAGTAAGCTTGTTGATGTCTTCCCTGATAATCTTCATAATCGATTACCTCCAATTAGAGACATTCAGTATGTTTTAGATCTTGTCCCTGGATCCTCCCTATCCAAAATCCCCACAGTCGAGTTTGCCTACCATAATTCAATGAATCGTACCACCAGTTTAAGTCCCGCCGAAATTGTTTATGGGTTCAAACTTAAACCGTCGATGGTTCTCATACCCATGTGTTCTAGGTATAGGATTTCTAAGTCTGCATCCACATTTGCATTGCATCTGCATGACTTACATAAAGAAATTGTACGCCAAACTGAAGAGAGCAGTAATAAGTATAAACATCAAGCTGAATGAGTTACACATTCCCCTAAACATTGGAGCAGAGGATTTATTGAAGATACTCAAACTTTCAAATATCGACACTCTTCATTATGAGGTACGCTATTTGAGCAGATATATATAGACGAAGAATATTTGGTCAAGGTGGGACTATCTACTCAAGCAGGGATATCACATACACAAATGCTAAAAAAGTAGATGAAAATTCCAGAGGCGGTTACCCAACCTTCAAAAGTTCCTTCAAAATGACCAGGGAGTGAGAGTGATCTGCAGGCATCCGGAATCAGTCCAGAACTGCTGCAGGCTCGTTCTAAAGATGTAAGTTGCTTTCCTCTCATCATTGGCCCCAAACAACATCACCAAAGCCTAGTATTTTCTCACTTTGGTAAACTCTTCCTCCAAGTCATATATCTTCTTAGTCGCTTAACAATTGTGGTTTTATTATATTCATGAAAATAGTGTTAATGCTCCTCCGCTAAAACCTAGTAATTGAAGAGTTGAGTGAATGAACCCCTTGTAGTGACTAGTCTTATTGTTAACGTAGGGATTTCTCGTTGAAAACCATCCATGTACGCAATTTTAGATTAAATTGAATGTTTTACGATCTTAACTCCAACGCATGTAATTTGGCCTAAGCTTGTTTTACCGTTCTTTATGTTTTATCTTTTCGTTCAAATTCACTGAATAATTATTATGCTCTCTAAATATTAAGCGTGCAAATTCTTTATTCAATTCATCTTACATGTATGTCCTGCATCAGAACCAATATTAAAACAAGAAATTTCAATGCAAAAGAAATAAAAAAAGAAAAGAAAAAGATTTGTAAGTCATTTCATCCACCTAGGTTAGATTTTAGTATAACAATCTAATGCAACAAAGACCATAAACCAACTTCAATCCATGCATTCATATATAACTTAAGTAGTCCAGTTCATCACCCTAATTATAAATTGAATGGCAAGCACAAATGAAAGACATACCTTCAATAATCCAAGGGATTTCAGCGCTCTGTAGAAGCTAAACAAATTGAAAAATTATATTGTTCATATGAAATCAAAGTCTTTGCATCTGTCAGATTAATAGAAAATACTAACCCGAGGAGATCACACTTAAATTTCAATTCCCATGGAAAATCACTCGCTTTCAAAATTTAGTAGCTTGTCAATTATGTAGCAGAATATGCACGCATAAATACCAGCATGGAAGATGCACCAGAGCCACAAATAAATAGGTGGCACTATTCCAGACCCATAGGAATTCGGACCATTCCCAAAAATCACCAATGTTAATGCTCTCGAATCCACGAAGACACCCTTTCAATATCGCCAATGAAGCTGGAGGAAATGCCACCACTGCAAGCAATATATTCAAAATTTTGAGCAATGCTGCGGGAAAGAACGGTACCTGTATTGGTTGCTTCAGTGGCCGGACCATAAGACACATTGGAACAAGAAGAATTGATCCAACCTGAGCAGTTGAGAAGTTGATGATAGACATAAGGCTTAGGCCTATTGAAGCAGCAGCAATCATAACCGACTTCAGAACTTCCCATTGGTAACCTTCAACGTATGACTTTGTGAGACGCGTTAGAAGGTACAGTATTAAAAGGGAGGAAAGAGACCAAGAGAGCATGTTCGTTGTCGAGTTGGTGCGGGGTACTTGGGAGATGAAGTATGGAAGTAAGGAGACGATAAGTGCCCATAGGTGAACAAGGAACACCAATTTTGCTGAATGGAGCCAGTTCCATGATCCAGACCTTGTTACAGGCTTGGAATTAGTGGGCTTACTGTTCGATACGGCAGTTAAAGACCTCGCATTTGCAGTACTGGAAAAGAGAGCTGCGGCCACCATGGGAAGAGGAGCCACAAGCAGTGCAAATGCAATCATGTAGACGCCAACCGAGACAAACTTATTAGGAGCTGTTAAGAAGTATAGAAAAAAAGATTGGTGGAACTTCTCAAGGAGGTTATTCACCGACCGAATGACTCCTTCAATCAACCTGCATTATATGTTTCCAGTACGTTACAGAGAGAGCATGAAGAGTCATGTAAGAGTTGCCACATGTCAACAATAATAAAATGACAAGGGCAGTGTATTTTCCACACAAGGCCCAAGCCAAATTGGCATGTATGACACATTAATATCCAAGTATTTTCTAGGTCACACGAATGTACATAATGTAGACAAAAAGAAGTGCATAAAGACATACATAAGTAGAGAGACGGTTCAGATTTTTATTAACAAAAATTACTTGCACATTACATGAGGACACATGCTCATTGGCGCGCACACACAAGCAGAACATAAATTGATACAAACAAATCTTCAGGGTTGTATTAGGGCCTGCCACAGAAAGCCTAGAAGTTTTAACTTGACCTGATATATGAATCATGCATATACCAGGCCTAGTTTATGCAAACTAGTATTACACAACTAGGATATTGCATAAATTATCATAATATTTCTACAACCAATGATATAACTTTTTTGACTTGCTGACTTCTTATTTGTGCCAAAAGCTGCTTGTCACCTGATGGGGGCATCAGATCATGGAAAGTATATCAGAGACGTGGTCGCCTAGAAGTTTTAACTTGACCTGATATATGAATCATGCATATACCAGGCCTAGTTTATGCAAACTAGTATTACACAACTAGGATATTGCATAAATTATCATAATATTTCTACAACCAATGATATAACTTTTTTGACTTGCTGACTTCTTATTTGTACCAAAAGCTGCTTGTCACCTGATGGGGGCATCAGATCATGGAAAGTATATCAGAGACGTGGTCGACGATCTATGGTCACGATCACACCAATCTATTTTTGATTCATTATTTGTATTTGTTTTATTTGTTTGCATTATGTATTTGTTTTAGTTGCATTTTTCGTTTTTACCCTTAAGGGTATGGTCATATGTAAGCCCTAGGGGCAACGTTATCTTTTAGTTCCCTTTCATTGTATGAGGCTATTTATAAGCCCATTATGTTTCTTTTCAAGTTAATGAAGAATTATAATAAAAATTTCTTCGACTATGTTTTTCATGAGAGCTTGAGAGCATTGGAGAGAAATCCCTAGGAGAGGGTAAATGGATCACCCACCAATCTTGGAAGCGTCCGGGTTCGTGGCTCTTTTCTACCTAGATCTTTTCTTCTTCTTCCCTTCCCCTCCCTTCCACCGTACAGCCAAGTCTTTCCTCCCAAAGCCACCGGCCATCTCCAAATCTTCCCACCGCCGGCCGACCCTAATCCCCATCCCATC
This sequence comes from Dendrobium nobile, assembly GCA_022539455.1. Taxonomy (NCBI): domain Eukaryota; kingdom Viridiplantae; phylum Streptophyta; class Magnoliopsida; order Asparagales; family Orchidaceae; genus Dendrobium; species Dendrobium nobile. The sequence goes on from CM039723.1 coordinate 71,699,368, forward strand.
TCTCAGCCAAGCTCTACACCACCCCCCCTTCCTACTCGGCTAACACCTTCATCCTCCCAATCTCCACGCCACCCAAATTCCCACCCCAACCCTAGTAAACGTAGGGAATGAGTGTGGACGTGTATCAAGCATAAAGAATCTTGCAAAGCTCTCTGTCAAAGCTTAGTAAACGTAGGGAATGAGTGATGGACTTCTATGCATCTAATCTCGTTGTTAATCTAGGGATGTTATTGGAAATCCTCTATATTTGCTTATGTTGAATTTTATAATTGTTTTGTGATCCTAACTATCATTGTGTGACTTGGCCTAAACTAAGGCACCCCTTTCTTGTTTTCCATTTTCGTTAAGTGGCTAACGTTTAATTATTATTGCTCTTACTTGAAAGCGTGCAAATTCTTATATTCATCATTTAAAGCATTCATAGTTCTACATCACCACCGCTACGAACAAACTATCCCAACATCTACTTCACAGCAAGCCATCCGGTAAACTTTTAGGCACATTTGCAAACCGCAATTCTTAACTCTCATTATTGTCATCTTACATTCTCACTGATAAATGAGCACTAATTCATATTCCCTCACTGCACCAATGAAGATCACAAACAATAGATGAAAATTCATGCCTAAAGAATATAATAATGCCATTGAAAATTTGTTGAATAATAATGATATGAATTCTTCAACACATTGTGTTAATACTAGGAAGTTCTCGAGAAGCGACGTCCTAACTTTGGGCAACCAAGTCATTAAAAGAGTACATGTTATTCAAATTAACAAAGAAATAGATGGGGATATTATTAGTAGAATTCAAGTTGGATAGTTAGAGTGAAGGAAAGCATCAAGCATATTTTATGATAGAAAAGTACCCCACAAACTTAAAGGAAAATTCTATAAGATGGTAGTGAGACCTGATTTGCTTTATGGCGCAGAATGCTAGCCATTAACAGAGAAGCATAAAATTAAGTGTTGTAAAGATGAGGATGCTCATGTGGATGAGTGGCTTTACACTTGGATATAGAATGCGAAACAAGTATGTATATGAAAAGGTTAGAGTAGGGGTGTAAACGAGTCGAGTATTTGCCTTATCAAGCCTGGCTCGTTTAATCCTTAATGAGCTCGAGCTCGAGCTCGAGTTCGAGCTCGAGCTCGAGTTCTAGCTCGATAAGTGAGCTCGAGCTCGACTCGTTTAGGAAATATCAAGCTCAAGCTCGTTTGAAAAGCTCGAGCTCGAGATTGAGCCCGTTTGAAACTATAGCTGCGGATAGGTTTTCTTATAAAATAAGCTTTCAAATATTATAAAAAAATAATAATATTATATATATATATAATTATATCGAGTAGCTTGATAAGCTTTCGAGTCGAGTCAGGTTAAACTCGAACTCGAGCTCGATTGTAGGCTCGAGCTCGAAGCTCGATAAGCTCGGCTCGCGAGCTCGTTAACGAGTCAAGTTCGAGCCGGCTCGGCTCACTTACACCCCAAGGTTAGAGTAGCTCCAATAGCATATAAGATTAGAGAGAATTATCTTAAATGGTTTGGTCACATAAAACATCAACCTTCCAATGACTCGATTAGGAGATAGATGTATTAGATATAGAGGTGAAATATTGAGCTCGACTCGCTAACGAGCCACAAGTTCGAGCTCGAGCTCAACCTAGCTCAACTCGAAATCTCATTGAGCCGCTCGATAAATGTAATATATATATATATATATATATATATATATATATATATAATATTTTAATATTTTTAATTTAATTCTATATTAAAAATAAAAATTCTAAAAAAATAAATTTTTAATTTAAAACTAAGACATCGAGCTCAACATTCAAATCAAACTTGAAAAAAACTCGAGCAATCGAGCAGATTTCGACTGGCTTAACTCGATTAGGCAGATACTCGACTCGACTCGTTTACACCCTTATGTTAAGAAAGGTAGACGTAGACCTAAAAAAACTTGATAATAAAAGTAATAGAAATAACTTTTATTAGTAAATTTAAATGAAAATTTGACTTTAATCGGAGACAATGTCGATTTTCTTGAGATCTATGATATTACTCTACGTTAATTTTCTTGATTTTTATCTTTGATATTATTTTTCCTAAGCACCAATGCATTTCTTAATCAAGGTTGTTCTAAAGTACTCAAACATGTAAATATAACTGTAAGGGGCTGTTTGGCAACAAGTGGGATTTAACTTTAGTGGGATTTAGTAAATCCTGTAAATCCGGATTTAGTAAATCTGAAATGTGTTAAATCCTGAAAACTGTTTGGTATGCCAAATGTTAAATCCTGTTAAATCATGAGAAACTGTTTGGTAACATATTTCAGGATTTATAGCAGTTAGGGATTTAAATGTGAAGAAGGTAATTATAACTTAAAAAGAAATTTATAATTAAAAAAAAAATATAATGTGTTATAAATTTAATAATATGTTAAGTACAAATTACTCATTAATTATTATTACACAATTAATTATATATTTAATAATAGATATATTAAGTTATATTAATTAATCTAATTATATTAATATTTAATTACTAATTATACAATTAAGTTAAATTAGATAATTAATTTATGCACTAATTACACAATTAATTATTTAATTAATTTACTTAATTATTAATAATTTAAATTATATTAATTAAGTTAATCAATAATAAGCCAAAAACAACCACCAAAACTTTGGTATTTTATTTGGGCTTAGCCTCCCTAATTGTTATGGTTTTGTGGAGCATGCACATTATTAGCATTGAAAACTCCACTCAAAAATTAGAGTGTCATAATGCTCTAAATCAATATTTATGATTATGGTTTGAGCGATTGTTTAGCAATATTTCTCTTTGCCCCTGCCAAAAAGGCTGGTCTCTACCTTCCTCCCTCTCTCCCTCCCGCAGCCCTTTTTTTTCCGCTTCCTTTCCCACTAAAAATTATTGCTTCGTCATATTTATCTCCAATCCTATAAAATTCAACTGATGTTCCAACACCAGGTAGCAACGCCAAGCTTACATACTCAATTCAAGAAGGGAACACATCGAAGATAGGAGTAAATTACCATACGCACTCATGCGAATGGAAAAACGGTTGAGGGGAGGGAAGACAAGGGAAGGGTGCTCTTTTTCCATTCTACCGAACATCGCCTTCGCAGTCACATTGACAAGGAGCCATGCCCTAAATCCCGTTTTGATCGGAAGCAAGAACGGGAGCTCGCTAGCTGTGAAGGTAACTTTCTCCCTTTCGCGCGCTTCTTCCGATAAATCCCGTTAAATCCGGTTACCCCTCGGATTTACTAAATCCCGGATTTAAGCCGTAAATCCGGGATTTACCAAATCCCGGGATTTAACGCGCGCACAAAAACTGTTTGGCTGGATTTGGCATAAATCCAACTTAAATCCCGCTGTAAATCCGATACCAAACAGCCCCTAAGGGTTCTTTTTATGGGAGACCTCGATCCCCAAAGTTTAAAGTAAAACTTGATGGATTTCACTAATCATCTAAGGGAAATATTTGGCTAATGCCAATCTAGCTCCCATTGAATCTAATGGGTCTATTAAAAAAGCTTGCCGATAATAACTAAGATTCTCTTGTAATACAATGAATCTCTTTTAAATCCCATAATACACACAAACGGCCATCACAAATATAATAGGAAACCCCTTCCATTGTAAGAAAAGATTAATAGATTCATTCATACCAACCTGCCACCCCTCAAAAGAAAGGAAGATATGCCATTATCATTAGTTAGAGAAGTCCTGGGCGAGAGCTCCATGGTAATCGCATCAATTTGAAAATCTCGGAAAGCACCATGAGGCCCGGTGGGCACCCCAAGGGCCTGAAGCAGGAAAAGGAAAGGTGATAAACATTTAGATCCCAACATGGCTAGTAAAACATAAAAATTAAAATTACCTGGTAATACATTGAACTTGCAAGTGTAGCAGTGCCTTCAACAAAATCAGCAGAATTAACACCTAGTTTCCATCCAGGATTTAAGCTTTCAGCCAGCCTGGTCAGTCGCTGCAATGTTTTACCAACATGCTTGAGCAGTGCAGAATTAAGTAAAAAGCCAAATGTCCCAACTCTCACATGCAAACCCTGTCTATGAACAGCCAAGTAATGGACAATATTTATCAGGTCAAGGTTTGGCATCTGTCCATTTGATGCCTCGGCATATATATCAACACGGTCCCTCTCACTTCTTTCCTTATCCGTGACCTTAACAACAAGAGCAGCGGCCATAGTTCCAGCACGTTTAAAATCATCATAGGCTGCTCCATCAAATGAAGACTCGTCCTCCACATGATTTTCTGTTTTTTCAAAACACATTTCAATACCAATTTTCCCAGAATCGCTAGAGAAAGTAGGATTATGGTAATCCTTAAGCCATGAAGCAACTGATGTATACTCGCCATACCGTGAATCTGCAGCAAGCCAGACAATATCTTTTGCCAGCCATACAACTCGGCTAAGAAGAGAGAATACTGAATAAGCAAGGCCTAGTGATAAGGCTTCATTCAATTTAATATTCTCTGAATTATAAGGGGTAACTAATACAACTGATTCTTTTCCATCACCACGAGGAGCTCGTATAATACCCACAGGACTGACACCATTTAACGTACAAGCGCTGCTATTTTGCAGAACTGCTGTGCGAGGGGTAGAAGAGAAGAAACACAGAGGATGGAACCGAAGATTACGATATTTGAATTTATGATAATAAACCTCAGCACCCACATCTTCCATGTGCTTCCCTATCAATCTTGCAATCTCCCTGACATAGATAAGCTAAAATCAGAACATATATTATACCTGCAAGAAAAAAAAAATTCTTGAAAGATTGGATACAAGGTGATTAAAGATAACTTGGTTAACAAAAGTACACCACGCACTAAAATACTTCAACTAGCATAACAATCTGAGCTTTAGAGACTTGTTGAATTGCATTAATTACAGTAACCCTTATAAAAGTCCAACTAAAAAATTTAATTGACAGCACAACTAACACTTGAAGAATTTTAAGAGCACGTTTACAGATATAGAATGCAAATCATTATATTTTTTTAATAGCTAAGAAATTAAATATTCTCAACAAATAAAGGTAGCCAGCATATGTATAATAAATAGCAGAATATGCACCAACAAAAAGGGAAAATAGAATTAATATGAAAAAAAATGGGATGGAAAAGGAGTGAAGTTAAAACCTGTGTAAACTAAATTTGACACCACTAGTTTTACTAGGCATAAATGAATGCAGGAGGATCCATAAAGCTGACCAAAAGTGGTTGGGATAAAGCAGATGATACTGATCCTTTGACTTTAATATTGATAACAATAAAAATTCATATATGCTGCTTACCTTTTGCAGTTTTGACATTCAATGAGTAAAGCAACGAAATTGTTTGTCCCACTGCTAGAAGAATAGGGGATTTTCTGGGGAAAAAGTTTTTTCCTCAGTTGTATTTATTACGAAATGCAAAAAGGGAGCCCGTCAAATGAAACCAAATTGACTATTTTTTTCTTGATTTCAAATTCCTAGTATAAAGCAATGTTGAATGCCACCATGACCATCACCACCTTGGCTAACACCACTAACCATTTTGGACAGTTCGCATGAAGACCAGGATGGCAAAGATACCACGTGAGGCTGGATTTGATATCAGTTTTAATAAGCTACATCCATGCTAACTTGTGACCAATATTATCTACCCGGATGGATTTTTTGTGTTATACCTAGTTAACGTTTCAAGATTAATTTAATTCACTTGAAAAAATCCTATTAAAATCATCCATCCATATCACTCATGACCCATATTATTTATAGGGTTCTTAAAGCTGCTTCTTTGCAAAAGACAACAGTTTTCCCTTTCAGTGGATAATCCAACCAGAAGTGCTCATATCTTTAGAGCGCACCTTAGTTTTCAAAGCAGGTCCTCAAAAAGTACTTTTTAGAGGTATTGTATGCAAGATGATTTCGAAGATGAAGATCTTTAGCTCTCCCGAAAAAATAATACAAGATACACTCTTAAGATATGCTAAAAAAAGGTTACAAAATAAGCATTGTAGAACCAACAACCAAGATTAAAATGATGCATCTGAAACAATCACAAAAGAGAAAACACAGCCAAAGAAATGCCAAGCTTGGAGTGATTTAACTTCAACCAAGCTTATGTGCACAAAAGAGGAAAAAGGAAAGAAGCCACAAATTTGGTGTACAAAGTAAGACTCATCAACCCTTTTTCAATTCTCAAAGACAACTCCGTGCAAAGAAAAAGAACAAAAAAGAAACCCCCAGAATCTCAAACCAAGAAATCACCTCACAAAAAAAAAGAATCTTTCGTCTTGCATGCACTAACAAAGCCACCAGTCCTCTAGAAACGTTATATCCGAGAGGGAATGAGGAAAAACCAAGAGATGTCATTGATTTGCTTTCCTGCAAAAACCTAGATCAGATATCATCACATATAGCAATCAGATATCCCCAGAAGAAGATCGAGGTACCTCTAATTCACTAACCTACAGACAATAATATGCATGCCCTTAGGGAATCCACAAATAGCATGATTTGTGAGAAGAGCCATACACATAAGCGTGCAAATTGTGACCTAAATCTAATCCAAGAGATCTTCAGAAATCCACATTGTATGACCCAAACCTAGTTATTAAAGGCATTAAGATACAGAATATGTTTCCTATTTTGTATGCCACAATTGTAACTTTTTTGTTCATGCATTAAATCATCTCTCGTCTCATGTGGGTGTAGGCTCGATTGAAACTAAAGCAAGTAAATCTTGATGTTTCTCTAGTTATGTTTTCTGCCTCTTCTATAGTTGCTACAGGTGCATCGTTCTTGCTCCTAGTTGACGCTTCTGCATTGTGTCTTGTGACACCCTCAATATAACATGTTCATGGAGTTCAAACTGCAAACATGTAGCACATTTTCTCCTTACAACCGATCACTTCAAAAATTGTATGACATAATCCAACCATATTTTCTCCTCTAAATGCATCTTTTAAACAGCATGAGCACTTTCATGTCATTTCAAATATTGTGTTTAAAACTAAGAAACTTAAAACATTATGTTGGACACACCATTTAGCATGCACCTTTTTTTTTCCTTTTTTTGTAATAAAAACCCCAACATTACTTGTGCAGAATGCAATTATACGTTGGACATAAATTACAATTGTAGAGCTCTAGCAAATCATTTTAATTTTAGACTCGCACTCATTTTTCCTTTCTATCAATATACCTAAACATTATTTTCACTAGAATGAATCCCAAGTCATATGATCTAAAATATGGCTTACAAAAATTAGTTCTACTTTTCTATGTATGATACTACATTTAGTTATTACTCACAACATAGATGTAACTGTATCTAGCATTTTTCCAATATTTTCAATTTCTGTGTGTTTTCCATGACATATTTGTGTCAAGACTCAACAGTCAATATCCATGCACCATTGAACCAACTTTTTTTATTTAATATAAATGATCAAAGTTAGGGTCTATTTGATTTGAAGTAAATGTGGTGTAAAGTATTCCAAAAGATTTTAAAAATATTAGTGTTTAGTCTGAAGTTAAAGAAATGCATAGTAAAATTTTTTAAATATTTGAAATTCACCATCTAGTTTAATTTTAACTTATTTGAAAAATGTTAGATTTATAAATACACTGTAAATTCCCTGCTATTGTCTCCGCAAGCCATCGTCGCCACCGCCATCTACCGCCTGCCACCATTATCACCTCTCATTGCCAATGTATGGTAGAGGAGGGATATGTGCCTCTATAAAAAAAGTATCTAACAATGGGTTAGATAACTGTAAAGGGATGGCTGAAAATTGCCCTAAATCTACCCTAATTTATGAATTGATACGAATGCCTAAGACTTCAAAGATAGGATCTCTGACCAAGGCACTAAAGTAAAGTCTATAATCGACTACAAGCAATTACCTTGAGAGGATCCTCAAATTCTTATTGCCAAACAGATATTCTCTCAGGCCATCTTTTCCAGTAACAATCACCAAGAATATGCTCATGAAGGTTCTCAAAGTCATACCAAGCAACCACAAATATGAAGTATTCTCATCAAATAAGTATCTAAGTTTACTATGAGCTTGTAAAAACCCCATATTCATGCATATATGTTCAATTGGAATAAAGCTCGCAGGAACAAAAGCAAATTTTCAGCATTAAAGCCTAAAAACTTAAAAAGAATGCTTTTATACTGAACCTAAAAGGATAATTGATGGGGACATCGGCATCGATTTCGACACATGTACCTTCAGGAGATGCCGGATATCGACGGCCACGATCATGATCTGTATTTTCATCATTTTATGTAGTAATTTATTTTTATTTCATGTTTTTCCGTTTTTACCCTTATGGGTAGTTGGTAGTTATTGTAGCTCAAGGGGCATTTTAGTCTTTTGTTTTTCGTTGTCATTGTGAGGCCTATTTATATGGCCCTTTTCTTGTAATAGTGAGATTATTATTGATGAATGAAAATTTTCTATTGTTTGTTTTCTTTGTGAGTTCAAGAAGATCTCTTAGTGAGTTCTTCGCATGAGATCTCTTTGTGAGTTCTATTAGCATTTGCATCCGTTAATCCTCTCCCCATCCACCACGCCACCATCCACACCAACAAGTGGAAGAAGCCGTTTCCCCCCTCCCCATTTGCCATCACCTCGAGATCCCCAACCGCCGGCCACCCCAACCCCACCGGCTGGCCACCTTGCCGCCGGCTCCTCCTCACCTCCATCCTCCCACCACCACTCCCTCTTGGAACCTCTTTGAAATTTGAGCTCCAAGTTCAAATTATTTCCAAATTAGGAATTTCCATTTGAGGAAAGTTTTAGAATTTTGAATTCCATTTCACATAAAATGAAATTGGATTCATGAGGAAAAGATTTTCCTAGTCATCATCCTAATTTGGAATCATTTCCCCTCTCTCCCAACTCCTCTCTCCCTCATTGATGCCGCCGGCCCCCCTTCAAGGAGCTCCCCATTAATTACACAATTAATCCCCCTCCCTAATTTGAATTTCAAATTCTAATTTCACCCTTACTCCCTCCAATTTCACTTAAACTGAAATCCCACTCAGTTTTTCTTTTGCTTTCAAACCCTAGCCCCTAGTGAAACGGCCGGCCTCCCCTCTTGGCTCTCCCCCATTGAATGAGCCATTATTCCATCTTAATTTTGGGAATTCAAAATTGAAATCTCAAATAATTTTCCCTCTCTAATCCCTTAAACTAAAACTAATTTCAGTTTTCTAATTAATCCTCCTCCGCTCTTCCTATCTCTACCGCCGGCCTCCCCATCCCCTTCCCAAACCCGCCGATCTCCCTCCTCTCCCTCTTTTTCCCATTGTTGTATTGCTTGTGGTGGTCGCTCTTCTTTAAAGTCATGAATGACGGATCCACAAATTGATCTTGGATTCGTAGAGGACATCAACGGGAGAACCGACATCCTACGTTCTCCTTTCTTTGATCCCTACCCGGATTTGGATCATCCTTGGACGACCGCCATCTTCCACCACTCCGGCCACCTATCCAAAAACAACGATCTTAGGCTCATTCTTCCTCGGAGTGACCTCGATTCTAATGTGGAGACTCTTCTTCCGCTAAAGCCTGGACTAGTTGAGCGTATGGGCTCCAAAGGTGAAAGTTCTTATTATTAAATTGCGGATTCTTGTTTACCGACGTTGTTTTACAATTGATCTTTGCGTTTTCTTAACTTGTTTGGTTAACCGACTTCGCTCTTCTTTGCCTAAGCAAGTTAAAACTAAGAATTCTAAGGATCAAACCATTGTTATAAGCAATAAATTTATCTTGGATTATTTTGTTAAAATTGCTCGCTTTAACTTCGTAAAGTAACTCAATCGCATGTACGTTTCACATCAATAATAGTGTCGTGCATAAATAGGCTCAATTCCTTGAAAATATACATGGATTATTTATGAGCTTTTATTTCTAGTATTATGTTGATGATGTAGAACTACATGTAAAAACGAATGCAAGCGATTGAACTTACACGAATAAGAATAGAGCTTTGCAGCTAATTAAGGGCTTGCTTTCCTTAGCAAAGTTTTAAGCCATTAAATTGGTGATTAAGCATAAGTAATCAATTACACAAGAAAAGATTTGGATCATAAAACAATCATATCAATTTATACCATGCAAATGTAGGGTTTTCAACAAAGAATCCCTAATTTAACAATTAGATTAGCCACTATGAAAATCCGCTCACTTACACTCTTAATTTGGGTCATGCGGATAGATCTTCATAACTAAACAATGCCACGATTGAGGAAAGATTTAAAAGTGCAAGAAAGGGAGAGAGTTTACCCAAAATCAGGAGAAACAAGACAACGGTGATGATGTGTGGTTGTTTCCGAAGTAGGACAGCAATCGGGAGCCTTTTCACGAGTCTGGAGAGCTACTAGGAGGGACCGGGAGCTCTTGGACAGCAAAGGGTGGTCTCAGGAGGGCTGGACAGCAATGGGGAGGTGCAGAATTCTCTGAACAGCAACTACAACAGCGTGGACAGCAGCTTTGGCCTGTGGGAAACTCTGGACAGCAGGTTCGCAAACTCCAGAATTCTGGACAGCACTTTAGCAATGGAAAATTTCAGGGTTTGATTGATTAGTTTAGGTGGGAGAGGTTGGCGTAGTGGCCGGTCACAGAGAGGAGGGTAGAAGAATTTAATTCCAGAAAATTTTGACTTGAATAGGGGAGGGAAACAATTTAGAAATCTGAAATTAATTTCAGCTTTGAAGGGGGGAAGTAATTGGGCCTTGATTGAATGATTTGTGGAGCATTAATGGGCATAGGAAGTAATTGAGGGATAGAGAGAGAGAGATAGAAGGGGCGGCAGCCCTTGATTGGGCATGATTGGAGAATTAATGGGAAGAGCATTAATGTGATTTATTTGAATTGGAGAGAGAGGGTGGGCCGGCAATGCATGGGGGAATTGATTGGGGATTTGAAACCCTTTTTCAAACATAGGATGCTAATTAAGGAAAGAGATTTAGGGGAGAATCTCTAATTATTTCAGATTTAAAGAGATTTAGAAAGTGTCTAAATTAGATTAATCTTATCTTAGGAAATGATTCGAATTCAAATAAATTTAAATTTGAAATTTGAAATCTTTCCAAATTTAAGATGATATAAATTAGGTAAGTCTTCGATTCTTTCCCTGAAGGAGATTTGGAAAGAAGAGGGGCAAGTAGGGCAGGCGGGTGAAGGCTTGGGTGGTTTGTGGCCGGCGGCTAGTAGGCTTTAGGTGGTTGTGGCCGGCGGCTAAGGGGGAGGGAGGAGGGGATTGGTGGACGGTGGGGTTGTGCTGGCAGTTGGGTTTTGACCGAGAAAGGAAGAAGGGAGTGGGTGCTAGGCCAGGAGCTTTTGGAGGAAATTTGATCGGTGCTGGAGAGAGGAGGAGACGGAGGCGAAAAAGAAAGTGAAAGATAAAACCACGAATCCGGACGCTTCCTACGGTTGGTGGGTGATGCGTTGTCCTCCACCAAGGGAGTTTACCAAAGCTCTCTCCTAGAATTCTCAAGCTCTCTCAAAACACATAAGTGCAGAAATTTTCATAATATCATTCATCCTCTCAAAAGAATAACAAGAGGCTTATAAATAGCCTCATACAATGAAAGAAAAATAAAAGATAAACTTGCCCCTAGGGCATACATAAGACTAGGCCCTCAAGTGAGGGTAGAAATGGAAAAGTGCAAAAATAAATCAAATACATAAAATAACTCAAAAATAAATCAGCGTGATCGTGGCCGTAGATCTCCGGTTCTTTCTCTGATAATATTTCCACGGTCGGATATCCTCATCAGTTGGCCTTCAGAGCATTTAGAATAGTTGAACATCAAAATGTTTATGCTTCTAAGTTATCAAATACGAGTATTGAATTTAATGTTCTATAGTTTACTTTTTTAAGATTAATAACTCCTTTGGTGGTTGTTTGGTATTGGATTTGTCGCAGGATTTACACATAATTTACGGTAAATCCTGCTAAACAATTTTTAGCGCACAGAAAATCCCAATCCCTCGTAATCCTAGATTTACAGATTTATGGCATAAATCCAGGATTTACTAAATCTCGTTGTTTGGCAGATTTATGAAATTAGGGACTACGAGATTTACGAGCTTGCAAAGTGAGCTAGCTCCCATTTAGGAGGATGAGCCGAAGATGGTTACCTACGCAGCGAGTGAGCTCCCTTCGTGATTTCCAATCCGACGTCTTCAAAGAGGCGAATCAGTGAGCGAACTCCCATCGTGCGAAGCAAGAGAAGCTGAAGCAACCGCAAAAAAAAGGCGACGAGAAAAAGCAACGAAGCGAAAAGTAAACCTAGGAGGCCTACTTATTAATATAATTTAAATATTAATAATTAATTAGATTAATTATATAATTAGTAGTATAACTAAGTAATTTGTTTAGTTTAATTTTAAAAAATATATTTGCATAATTGTTATTAAATTAGTTTAATTAATATTTATAATTTGTTGGTTATTATAGTTATTAGTAGTATAATTGATGTAAGCAAAATTTTGGGATGCTAGAAAAATAATACCTTTCTAGATAATATAAAAAGCATAAAAAGAAGACAAAATAAACAAAACAAACTTTACTTATATAAAATAAAAGACTTACAAACATTGACTCTTACAAACGACACAAACACAAATTAAAGACATAAACTCCTAAAGATGCTTTCCTTGAGAAGAAGGATACAGGTGGGGTGGTCACTTGTGGCGAGACGAAAGAGGTAAGAAGCCAAGAAGAAAGAGGAGAAGCTCGCAAGCTCTCCTAGAGGAGAAGGAGAATGGAACAAAGCTCGCAAGCTTTTTCCACGAAGAAACCGGCAGGTTTAGGCTCCAAAAATCACTCACATAACACACTTAAAACAACCCAAAACATCTACTATTTATAGATATGAAAGGGGAATACAAACAGCCCTAAAAACTCTTCAAATTCTTAAATAAATGAGGAAAATGAAAAGCCAACTCCAAAAAACAAAGCACCATAGCCACGGAAAAGCCCCCCCCCAAAAACCACGGGAAAGCAGCCCAGGCGGAACCCGAAGAGGCAACCACAAGAACCAAGGAGACAGTCGTGGGAACCAAGGAGGCAGCCGTGGGAACCAAGGAGCCAAGGCACGGGAACCCAAGAGCCATCAACGAGAAACGAATAGACAAGGGGAAGGAGAAGAGGCAAAATAAATGAGCTACTAATAAATTAATAAGTGAACTAAAACATAGCTCATAATGAGCTAACTCTTAGTTCAATAAATGAACTAAAAACCAGCTTATAATGAGCTAAATCTTAGCTCAAAAATTAATGAGCTAGCAAGCTCAAGGGAAGTTAAAACCAAAATTTTTTGGGTTTGATTTGACCCCCCCCCCCCCTCTACATCAAACTCCCCTTCTTGAGGACTCATCCCCCGATGAATTAGCTTTGTTCTGAAGGCGTTGCATCAAGAGACACCAAGGCTTGAGATTGCTCACTTGACACGAAGACTCAAATGACAACATGACTCAAAACAAAACTTACATGATATCAAGACACACACGACTCATAAACCTAGGACTTCCTAACTTGCTCTAATACCAAATGATGTATTGCTAGAAAAATAATACCTTTCTAGATAATATAAAAAGCATAAAAAGAAGACAAATTAGACAAAAAAACTTTACTTATACAAAATAAAAGACTTACAAACGACACAAACACAAATTAAAGACAAACTCCTAAAGATGCTTTCCTTGAGAAGAAGGATACAGGTGGGGTGGTCACTTGTGGCGAGACGAAAGAGGTAAGAAGCCAAGAAGAAAGAGGAGAAGCTTGCAAGCATTCCTAGAGGAGAAGCAGAATGGAACAAAGCTCGCAAGCTTTTTCCACGAAGAAACCCGCAAAAATCACTCACATAACACACTTAAAACAACCCAAAACATCTATTATTTATAAATATGAGAGGGGAATACAAACAGCCCCAAAAACTCTTCAAATTCTTAAATAAATAAGGGAAATAAAAAGCCAACAGCCAACTCCATGAAACAAAGCACCATAGCCATGGAAAAGCCCCCCCAAAAGCCACGGGAAAGCAGCCCAGGCGGAACCCGAAGAGGCAACCAAAAGAACCAAGGAGACATCCGTGGGAACCAAGGAGGCAGCCGTGGGAACCAAGGAGCCAAGGCACAGGAACCCAAGAGCCATCCACGGGAAACGAATAGACAAGGGGAAGGAGAAGAGACAAAATAAATGAGCTACTAATAAATTAATAAGTGAACTAAAAACATAGCTCATAATGAGCTAACTCTTAGTTCAATAAATGAACTAAAAACCAGCTCATAATGAGCTAAATCTTAGCTCAAAAATTAATGAGCTATCAAGCTCAAGGGAAGTCAAAACCAAATTTTTTTTGGTTTAATTTGACCCCCCCCCCGGTCTACATCAATAATTGTCATTGAATTAGTTTCATACTTAAATAATTAATTGCATCATTAATTAGTAATATAATAAATAAGTTGCTAATTAACACCTTAATAATTAATTTGATAATTAGCAATAATTAAACTAGCTTCTAACTATATTATTTATCATTATAATTTATTACAACAACAACAACATCAAGCCTTTATCCCACTACGTGGGGTCGGCTACATGAATCTTTTTTCTCCATCGTGTCCTATAAAAGGTCAAATTCTCGTTTAAATCTAATAAAGAAAGGTCATTCCTAATATTTTCTGACCAAGTCTTTTTAGGTTTGCCTCTACCTTTCTTAATATAAGTCAAATCTAATACCTCTACTCTCCTAACCAGGTCATTGGAAGGTCGCCGTTTTATGTGACCAAACCATCTAAGGCGACTCTCTCTAATCTTATCTTCTACTGGAACTACTCCAACCTTTTCACGTATATGCTCATTTTGTATCCTATCTCTAAGGGTAAAGCCACTCATCCACCTAAGCATCCTCATCTCTGTCACACTTAACTTAGTATTATGCTTCTGTTTTAATGGCCAACATTCAGCACCATAAAGCATTGCAGGCCTCACTACCATCTTATAGAATTTTCCCTTAAGTTTGAGGGGTACTTTTCTATCACACAACAAGCCCGATGCATTCCTCCACTTCAACCATCCAACTTGAATTCTGCTAAGAATATCCCCATCTATTTCACCATCACTCTGAACAATAGATCCAAGATATCTAAAACGTGTACTCTTATTAACTACTTGATCGCCCAAAGTTACAAACCCCACACTAGGTCTATTACTACTAAAATTACACTCCATATATTCCGTTTTAGATCTACTCAAGCGAAAACCTTTAGTCTCTAATGTTGACCTCCATAATTCAAGTTTACTTTCAACTCCCTCTCTAGTTTTATCAACAAGAAGAATATCATCAGCAAAAAGCATACACCAAGGTACATCCTCTTGCAAATGTCTAGTGAGAGCATCCATGACTAAAGCAAAAAGATATGGGCTTAAGGCTGATCCTTGATGTAACCCAACCGAAATAGGAAAATACTTGGTCAAACCACCTTGTGTTTGAACACAAGTAATAGCTCCTGCATACATATATTTAATGATTTGAATATAAGCATTATTAACTCCTTTCTTTTCAAGAACCCTCCATAGCACTTCTCTTGGAACTTTATCATATGCTTTTTCTAAATCAATAAATATCATATGTAGATCCTCCTTATTTTCTCTATATTTCTCCATCAAACCTCTTAATAAATGTATGGCTTCCATAGTCGACCTACCCGGCATGAATCCAAATTGATTTTGAGAAACATTAGTATCACGCCGCAACCTATGCTCCATAACTCGCTCCCATAGTTTTAAAGTATGACACATTAACTTAATTCCTCTATAATTCGCACAATCTTGTGCATCACCTTTATTCTTAAAAATAGGAATTAATACACTCATTCTCCACTCATCTGGTATCTTTTTAGTCTTTAAAATAGTATTAAAAAGTTTAGTAAGCCAAGAAATTCCTTCATCTCCTAAGCATTTTCACACTTCTATTGGAATATCATCAGGTCCAACAGCTTTTCCACCCTTCATTTTCTTTAAAGCCTCTCTAACTTCGGTTTTACTAATACGCCGATAAAAACTGAAATCTTTATTTTCATTTAGGGTGCTAAAGTCACTATAGTCAATCTTATTATCACAATTTTCATTAAAAAGTTTAGCAAAATATCTCATCCATCTTTGTTGAATATCATCTTCTAAGAAAAGTATTTTTTTATCTTCATCCTTAATACACTTCACTTGAACTAAATCCTTACTACTCCTATCTCTTTGTTTGGCTAACTTATACATATATCTTTCTCCCTCCTTAGTATCTAATCTACTATATAAATCACTAAAAGCTAAGGTTTTTACATCGCATATTGCTTTTTTAGATTCCTTACGAGCCTCTTTATATCTATCCCAATTATCAGAATTTTTAAAATTAAACCAATTTTTATAACAAATCTTCTATTCTTAATCTTTTCTTGCATATTTGGATTCCACCACCAACTATTTTTACTATTTGGAGCTTTTCCCTTTGATACTCCAAGCACATCTTTTGTAATATTCTTAATATCACTAGCCACTTTTTCCCACATAACATTAGCATCCTCATGCATAGATAAAATCTTAAGCTCTAAAATCTTACTCTCAAAAATAATTCTGTTAATATTCTTTAAATGCCCCCATCTAATCTTAGAATATCGTTTTACTTTATTTTTTATTATCTGCCCTTTTATCTTAAAGTCCAAAACTAATAATCGATGTTGGGTACATAAATTTTCACTCGGAATAACTTTACAATCTTTACAATCTAAACGATCTATTTTTCTTATAAGAAAATAGTCAATCTGGGTTGTACTATATCCATTTGTATAAGTGATGAGATGCTCATTCCTTTTCTTAAATAAGGTATTAGCAATTGAAAAATCATAAGCTAAACAAAAATCTAATATAGTCTTGCCACCTTCATTTGTCGTTCCAAAATCATGGCCACCATGAATGCTTTTAAAATCATCTACCTCTCTACCAACATGTCCATTTAAATCTCCTCCAATAAAAACTCTTTCTTCAAGAGGTATCTTTTGTAATAATTCTTCTAAGTCATTCCAAAAATTTAATTTAGAACTCATAACCAAACCTACTTGAGGAGCATAAGCACTTATAATATTAACAATCTTATCATCAACCACAATCTTTAAAGCTAAAATTTTATCTCCAATCCTATCAATTTTTATAACATCATCCGTCAAACTCTTATTTATAATAACACCTACACCATTTCTAGTACGACTCTTGCCCGAATATCAAAGTTTAAAACCTAAACTATCAATTTTCTTAGCTTTCTCTCCAACCCATTTAGTTTCTTGAATGCACAAAATATTTATCTTCCTATGAATCATAATATTTATTAATTCCATTAATTTACCAGTAAGGGAACCTATATTCCAAGTTCCTATCCTAATTTTAGTTTCATGGACTACTTCTTTGCCCACATCCGTCCTTGATGTGGGAACCCTTGCCTATTTAACACTGCACCCGGGCGCCGGTGCAGCGGCCCTTGCACACTTGTCACTGTATTCAGGCCATACAGCGCGTCGCTTCCAGTGGACGCCCTAGCATTAACACAATTTCTTAAAGGATTCATGTCATTATTATTCGACAAATTTTACGCTAGCTGTCGACTACCTAACGCAACCCTCCACTTTTCTCATCCAGGACTTGGGACCTGACAACACTAAGCCTTGCATATCAGTTAGTTTAAAGTTATCGTGCGCATATATAATCTCTTCTTGCGATCTCTTCTTGGAAAAACAAAGTTTCTGTGAAATTCTAAGCCAAGCCATTTGTGTCCAAAATTTAAGTAGCTAACATAAGGTTGCACTTCACTCACTACTCGTTTGTGATTGAAGCACTGATACAATAAGCTTGGATTGTTGGCATGTTTATATTGCTCGGATAAAATTTAATCAAAATCTTTCCTATGATCTACATTGAGCTTTGGCAACATAGGTATGAAAGCATCACTGTTATGCACACGTGCTAAGTTGGAGGTTAGAATATTTGGTATCTTCCAATGAAGGAAATACAAAACACAATTCATCAAGCAAGAGTTCTATTAAACAGTTGCCTAACAAGTTTCTTTCACATTAATCCTCCTTTTTTACACTTAACTGCAATCGTAAAAATAGAAGCAATGGTAAGAAGATTTAGTGGGGCGATTTCATGCATAACACTCAAAGCAATGGTAAGAAAATTTAGAAAACTATCATCATCCTACCTCTATTTTTCAATTTCTTGCTCAAATATTGTAATTCACAACAAAACACAAACCCATATTTTGCACTTTTGTTAAGTTCTCAATGGTTTTGATAAAAAAAAGTGTAAATACACAGATTCGATAGTTTAAAAAAAAGATAAGGGCGATAATTTTATAAATACAAAAGATTTTGGTGTAAAGCTCGTAAACCTTCCAAAAATTAACATATGAAATTATGCGACAACTGTTTGTGGACAATGATACCCCATCTTAATGAAACAGCTTAAGCATTATTGAGAAAACTTGTGTGATGAAGAAAATTCAAAAATAAACACAACTAAAAAAGAGCATATATTACAATTAACTTAAATTAGCATATTGTATTCAAAGTACAACTCTCGTATCAACAAACCAGACAAAGCAAGCCGTGCAATATTCCAAATTAAATTAATTAGTGGAAAGAAACAGACTAGCGTAGGACTGACATTCCAGTTAACACAAGCTGGATTAATGAAAAATACATACATTCCAGATCCATCTTTCAAGATTCTCTTTTCATAAATATCTTTAACAAATCTATTTGCTTCCAGTACATCTTGATTGGAAAACATAGGATTTGCTGAACCTGTTAAAAGAACCCTAATTTAGCACATCTGCATGATAAAAATTAACAATTATCTAACAAAACAAGATTACTATAACAGATCCAAGTAATAATAACAAAAGGCAAAAGAATCATGAGAGGTATCCAAGTTTCATAAAACAAAACAACAGGATCACATTGCAAAAATTATAAATTGCTAAAAATTCAGCTCAAGTCACGAAGAACTCGATGAAGATTCCTTCTCCATGCAGAAAAAAAAAATCCAGAAACAATGGTCAATCCAATTTTACATTTAATTTGAAACATCAATGAACTTCATTGAGCGAGAATTCAGAATTATTCTAAAGCATATTGTTCTTAATTGTGCAAGCATAAAATATTTTTTTTATATTTGATAAACTGAAAATAGGGGACAAATAGTAGGTTTAAAGTCAGTTACAGATAAGTAGGACATAAGGCAATTTACAAATCGAATTTTATGCAAAGAACTATGAATATTTAGTTTAAGAAATTTCAAGAGACGGACTTAAACCTTTTACCTTTATTATGAGAACCAGAAAACATTCCAGTCAGAGCTCTTTGGCATGCAAGCATTGAGGGACAAAATAGATGTAGGTACTTCATTTGATGAGTCAAACTAACAGGTAATACTATTTATGGTAAACTAAATTGAATATTTGAGCACCATAAATGAAATCTTAGATAAATATATACAAGATCAATTTTTTTATCCACTTTATAGGAGAATAGTTACTCTCCTGTAAGCTGATATAAAAACCTCAAAATGCAAGAACAACAACATTCATTTCTTTTACAGCACAAAAACCACCACAGGATGAAGATCCACTATTCTTAAAGATAATGTTTGAGTACATCAAGCATATATTAAACAACATAAAGGTTACATTTAGACATAAAAACTTCACGTGAAGAAGTGCATCTCAAAGTTAATGACAAAGAACAACGTCTTAAAATACCATATGTGTTGAATTTCAGTTGATTTACAAGGGCCGAGACTATATATATATATATATATAATTCATGCAAATCAGGACAACTTTTGATGTGCATGATGCATGTTCAAAGAATAGTAAAAGTGAAGTGAATCATGTATGGAAGTAGCTTTAATAGTGGCCAAAATGATACGAAATCTTTATCATGTTTTTGGCTTTGGAACTTAAAAATTAGCGTGGGAGAACACTCTTCCTCATAGAAGTGTTTGCCACATCTACACAACAAAAAGGTAATCAAATATCCCAGAATAAAACCATTAGTCAACCTAATAAAATTTTTATCGTTGTGCATATTATGCAAGGAATTCACGAGGCATACAGATTAACTTATAATAAAATTATAATAACATAATCACAAGGCAAAAATGGTCAAGAAGTGCCAGCATACACTGATGTTCATTTAGAAGTAATACTTTTTTTTAAAATTAAAATCATTTAAATAGCCTCAAATGTTATAAACAAGGTTCAAATCTCAGTTTTAGCTTTGATCTCAATCTCTTCAAAAGAGTTTTCTTGTCTAGTAGTTTTGTGATGTGAAACCACGGAGGAATTGCGTGCAGAAATTAAAACAAAATTTAACTAAAACTTGCCAATACAAATTAATTACCAACAAAATAGAGGATTAAATTATTCTAAGTAATTAACTCGCTTAGGCGAAGACTTGCTTTGAGATAACCAAACAATTCATAACAATCCAAAATAAAAGATCTACTTAATTGCTCATAACAATAATCCCACAATTAATAAGGAAGAATTTCACCTTGAGCAACCTCTCACTCGTTCACTCTTGGGCTTTAGCGGAGAAGAAAGAACCACACGAAGATGGAGAGCACCACTACGGAAAAGGAGACGAAAGACTTCGTTACCGGAGAGGTAGTCGCCAGAGAAGGTGATGGTGGATAGCGCCCGATGATCGTCCAAGTGGAATCACGACACTGTCGGTCGAAAATACTTGCGAGAATCGGGACGACTCGCTCCAAGTACTCTTCGATTGTGGCGTCGTCTTCAAATCCTATGTCAAAGCAAGGAGAGCGTAGGATATCAATGCTCCCGTCGGCGTGGAAGACTAACCCCCATTCAAGCTCCGGATCCGCCATTCAACATTGAGGACGGGCGGGAAGAAGACAAGGGGCGGAGAATGAGCCGTGAGCTAGGAGAAGACCAAGAGAAAACAAAAATCTGAACTTGAATTTCAGATTTTTTGTTGGGTAGGAGGGGGAGGTTAATGGCAATGGAAAACTCTCAAAATTTAAATTAAGAGGAGGCGGGTATTATGGGAGAATTAAGGGGGAAATTAGTGGTTGCTTATGTGGCAAGTAGAGAGAGAATAGGTGAGGTGTTGGGGCCGGCCAAGCAAAGGAAGGATGAGGGGAAATTTTCATAAGTAGTGGGCCCCATGTGATTAATTAAAATCTGAGATTTTAATTTCAGCTTTTAATCAATTTGGAAGTTACAAATAGGAGGAGGGGAAATTAGAATTTGAATTCAGGTAATTACTCCTCAATCAATTGCTCACTAATTTGAGGAGCCAAATTAGGAAGGAATTAATGGAGATTTGATGGCTGAATTCAAACTCCTTCAAGCAAGGAATTCCGGCGGGATTAGCCAAGGGGAAGGGGCGGTCGGGCTGCTGGGTGGGGAAAGGAGGAGGGACGGCGGCTGTGCTGGGGCCGGCGGCTGGTCTAGCCGGCGGCAAGAGGGAGACGGGTAGGGGGGAAATCGGCGGTTCAAGGGAATTTGGGGAGGGCCGGCTGCAGAGAAACAGAGAGGGGAGAGGGGCGGGTTCGGGTGAGTGAACAGGGGTGGGGAGGAAGGAAAACAACGAGTAAAACATGATAAACCAAGAGCTCACCGTGGTGGGCTGTTGGGTGCTTCGGGTGGAGCCTCTCCAAGGCCTCCTCTCTTTCTCTCAAGCTCTCAAGCAAGAAGAAAAAAAACTCAGAATTTTATTAATCAAACATTCGCTCATAAAATAGGAGGAGACCCCTTTATAAAGGTCTCAAAGCATGAAAATGAAAATGACTCACATGCCCATCGGGCTACAACAAACACTATGCCTTCATAAGGGCAAAATAGTCACTAATGCATGAAATAAAAGATACATAAAATAACATAGAAAAATAATATCATAAAATGACATGACAACATCAGAAATATAAGCTCCCAATCGTAGCCGTCGATCTACGATTCCTTCGCCGGTAAACCTGCCTAAAATGTCTGTCGATGACCTCATCATTTTGTACTCGGCATTATTGACTTTTAATTCTTTTGAGATGAGTTTCTATTAAAATATAAATTATAGAAACTAGTATAACCTTTAACTACTTGGAATTATAGCATACTTTAGGTATATAATAAACTAGTACTAATAAAATCATATATTCTAAAGTAAAATTCTAGTTTTAAACTATAGCAAAGGAGATTTATAACTTCAATATTCAAATCTAAAGACCCCAAATAATTGAGATAAAGCTAAGGATGATTATTACGTAATGAATATTCACATCCAATAGTTTGTTCAAAAACAATATAAAATAGTCCACATAATGGATTAAACAACTGCAGTTAAGTACATCATAAAATACTTCAAATGACTTCCGTGTAAAATAAATTGGAACTATTTGCATCAATTTGAAGTTTGAAGTTCAATCCAAATAATGAAATCCTAAGAACATATTAATTTTCATATTTGTATAATATTTAGGGAAAAATATAAATATGACATTAAGCGCAGACAGAAGTAAATATTATAATCTCTGAATGAAAACCATTGACTTTATGATATTCATTTCTTCAAAATATTTCATTGAAAACAACAAAAACAACATCAAGCTTTTGTCCCACTACGTGGGGTCGGTTACATGAATCCTTTTTCGTTATTGTGTCCGATTAAAAGTCAAATTCTCATTTAAATCTAATAAAGAAAGATTATTTCTAATATTTTCTAACCTAGTCTTTTTAGGTCGATGATGGGGACATCAACAGCGATTTCGACACATGTACCTTCAGGAGATGCCGGAGATCAACGGCCACGATCATGATCTGTATTTTCATCATTTTATGTAGTAGTTTATTTTTATTTTATGTTTTTCCACTTTTGCCCTTATGGGTATTTTGTAGCTATTGTAGCCCAAGGGGCATTTGAGTCTTTTGCTTTCTTTTTCATTTTGAGGCCTATTTATATGGTCATTTTCTTATGTAATAGTAGTTTTGATGAAATGAAATTTACCTCTTTATTCTCTTAGTGAGTTCATTCCCCCCACGATCTCTTAGTGAGTTTGCCGGAGAAAACTAGATCTCTTAGTGAGTTCTAGTTTTCGAATTATCTAATCTTGTGGAAAATCAACGTGGAGACAAGCGAAGTTAGTAAATCCGTAGTCGTCGAAGCCTTGAAAATTCCATCTCTTCCTTTTCCCCTTGCTCTTGCCGCCGTCCACGCCAAGCAACTCAAAGCCGCCGGCCACCCTGCCTCCATCTTCCGCCGGCCAGCTCAGCCGCCGCCGGCCACCCTCCTGCCGGCCAGCCGCCAGCCTCTTGCCGGCCAGCCCAACAGCCCCCTCTCCCGCCACCTCCTCCATCTTGAATTCCTATTGTTTGAATTTCAAACCTTTGATTAAACACTTTCCTAATTGGTTCCCCTTCATTATGTAAGCCCATTAATGAAATTAAAGCCAAATTCAAATTTCAAATTTGGTTTCCCTCTCATTATAAGGCTTGGGAAGTTACTAAAGCTACAATTAAATCTGAAATTAAAATTCAGATTTAATTGAATTACTTACTTAAACTTGGGCCCCACTCTAATAACTCCTAAATCCCTCTCTCTCCTTGCTATATGGCCGGCCACCCTTGTCCCTTAATTATCTCCCTAATTGCCACATAATCACCTTTTAATATTTCATTTATTCCTTTCTCCCTCTAAACCAAATTTCAATTTCAAAATCTGAATTTGAAATTAATGTTCGTTTCTTTTCTTCCCTAATCAAAACCTGAATTTAGAATTCAGATTTTCTCCTCACACAAAACAGCCACCTCTTCTCCCCTCTCTCCCTCCCAACCGAAATCCCACCTCTCCCTGAATCCCACGGCTCAAACCTTTCCCCCTCCACGCCGCCACCTCTACTCCCCACCTTCCTTTGCTTTACTCCGTCATTTCCCAACAAGGATGTATGGCGGATCCCGCCGTTGATCATGGACTCTTCTTCGACATCTACGGAGATATCCACGTCTTAAGATCTCCTTTCTTTGACGTTGGATTTGGCTTCGACAATACCGTCGAAGAGTACTTGGATCGGATTTTACCAACATTAGTGGACGCCTACGACGACCAATTCTCCGACTACACGTGGATCATCGAAAGTCATCCGCCCGCTCCTCCAACTGACGCTTCTTCCCCCGACGACGAGTCCTCTCGGCATCACATGTGTCTTAGTGGTATCGCTAAGTTTTCTTGCGACCCTCTTCCGCTAACCTCCACGTCAAAGAGAGATTGTCGGATCCCAAGGTGAATGGTCTAAATTTTAAACGTGTGGCTTTAGTAATAGCTATTTGCATTATTTAGTTATCTTTTGGTTATCTTTTGCAAGACTCTTGTAACTCTCAAGTGTAATCGATACTTATTGCTTAATCTATCACGAATTTTCTTGAATCCTACCTGAGTAAGCTAGATTTTATTGTTAATGTTGCAAAATTAAAGCTTTCACTAATCTCTAAAGTGCAATTCATGTTTCCCCATGTTTGTATCACATCAGTCTACCTCTACCTTTCTTAAGATAAGTCAAATCTAATACCTCAACTTTCCTAACCGGGTCATCGAAAGGCCTCAGTTTAATGTGACCAAACGATCTAAGGCGACTCTCTCTAATCTTATCTTCCACTGGAGCTACTCCAACTTTTTCACATATATGCTCATTTCGTATCCTATCTCTAAGGGTCAAGCCACTCATCCACCTAAGCATCCTCATCTCTACAACACTTAACTTAGTATTATGCTTCTATTTTAATGGCCAGCATTTGGAACCATAAAGCATTGCAGGTCTCACCACCATCTTCTAGAATTTTCCCTTAAGTTTGAGGGGGACTTTTCTATCGCACAATAAGCCCGATGCATTCCTCCACTTCAACCATCCAATTTGAATTATGCTGATAATATCCCCATCAATTTCACCATCACTCTGAACAATAGATCCAAGATATCTAAAACGTGTACTCTTATTAATGACTTGATAGCCCAAAGTCACAATCACATCACTAGGTTTATTGCTGAAATATTTCATTGAAAAAAACAAAATAAAATAGACAAATATCAAGGAGTAGCAAAGTATAAATTAAATAAAAAGATGAACCAACTATTACTAAAGAAAGGTCATGACATCATAGTTGGATATTTAAATATGGAATAATGTAATCAGTCAAGCACGCATAAAATTTTCAAAAAGGTTTGCGCTCAATTCAGTTGTCATTGCACACATTCTATTAGGAGCAAACGTCATATAGGACTATACTTGAATAGTTACCATCCAACAAAACCAAAAACGTCAATTCAGTTGTGATTTTTTTTTTTTTGTTGCAAATATGATGTTTCCCTAGAGAGACTGAGAGAGCATCAAACACTGACACTACTGTGAATCTGATTTTTTTAATGAAAATAAATACAAGAATTTCTGCAAGGAAAAGCCTCCTGAATTTGTTTGATAGTATTAACGTTACAAAACTAAATTCAAGAATACTTCTACATTTAACATATAACCCCAACATAAGGAAAACTATGTATAGGTTGTTTTGTGAGGCTTATATTCTCCAAAACTTGACTAACATGACAAGAGTGGCTTTTAAACCATCCATAAGGTTGCAATAATAACATTATCTTCCATTTAGACAGCATAAATGCAAGAGGACGAAGAGATAAGATGTCAGTCATTTGCTTCTTAGAATATACTTGTATGCGCAACCTTCTTAATCCACAATACATCAAAAGTGAAAACTTAAAACCCCTGGAACCAACTCATACAGGCTATGACAATATTTGCTAAATTCTGCGACCAAATAAATCATATCGTTAGCAAAGTAACAAGAAATTAAAATACCAGGCATGAGAGCATTCTCCGAGACATATGTATTCTTTGCTAGAACTGGAAGGAGGAGGAGGGCGATGCATCCAGCGACACAACAGATTACACTGCCAAATTCATTACCACAGAAAACAGATCAGTAAAGAGTTTCATTCATCAGCTAATAAAGAAAAGCTGAAAGCAGTAGGAAGGGAACGGGCAACAAGAGAGACCAGACCTGACGAAGGCGCTGTGAGATACCAGGAACGAACCGAGACGAACGATGAGCCTAGACTTCCTAGCCGCAGGGGGCTTCTGCTCCTCCATCGCATTCGGCTCTCAAGACCTAGAGAAGGCGATGTCAGTTAAATAAAAAAGTAGCAGATGAGCTTGTCGGTGGCGAAAAAATGGGCGAGAATCTTAAATCTTGTTTCTCGCCCGTTCAGCCAACCGAATAGCCAGTAAGTCTCACGAACTCCCCCTTCTTAACTCACAGCGAGCTCTGGGGACGGGGATTTTCCCGAAGAGGGCGAGCGCTTCGACTGAAGTGTATTCTGCAATGAATTCTTTTTAAAAAATTTGTTAGTTTTTTAAATTATTAATAATACTTCTTGTTAATGAAATACTATACTTTAGTTGAAAAATTAAGTAAGGTTAATTATCTAAACAAATATTAATTTTTACAAATAAATTTTATCCCTTATTTAACTTAATGAAATACAATTATTTTATGTGTTTAGTTTTATAAGTTCCTAGTTAATCATTAATTAATGTTGCATGCTAAAAATTTATAATAAGTGAGTTTTACGTCCAAGTTTGACACAAAGTTCATGCACATACGTATGTATAAGAGAATAATTTAGAAAACGCTATAGTTTTTATGTATAAAATTCCAAAAATGAAAAAATGACAAGATCGAGCGGAATGAAATTATTAACTATGTAAGTCATATTTCATTTCTCCTTGGAATTGAATAAATCAGGATTATAGAGTATGTGATCCAAACTTAAATCCCCGTGAATGTTGGTGATAATGCTAGAGATATTGGGGAAATATATTATTTGTGGCTGGGTAATTAGATAATTGCAGTTGGTTATTGATAATCAAATAAGGGTGGTCGGACAATAATAGTCAAACAATGGTGGTCGGACGACAGCAATCAATTCACTATAATTATGCAATGTTGTGTTGGGAGATGGTAGTTAGTCGATGGCGATCAGATAATTGTGAGTGAATTGTGATAGTCGAAGGACGATGGTCAAATAATAACAATTGTGGTTAGCAATGAGTGTTAGTATATCAAACATCAGATAGAACCCAAAACTTTATCATATATCCAAACTATCTCTAAGTATTTAATTTAATTTGCAAATATTGATATATCATAAAAAAAATTTATTTTTGATCGAGCACAAATCACCAAAAATTTAAAATTGGAAATTTCTGAAATTAAATCCAAAGTTATTCAAATTCCAATTTCAGCAAACTTATAGTTTAATCGAACCTCTCAAGGAGAAGAACTCAACAACACCAAACTTGATTTAATTCGAGCTCAAATGAGTCCAAATCGAGGGTCTAAATGACATTTAGAAGGTTTAAAGCATAAATTAGATGATCAAATAAAATTCAAATGTGACATGCATATAGTCGAATCAAGCGGCTCGACCAAACAAATCCAATGTGCCCAAGATTGTCGAATGCTGACATCATTAAGATACTCAAATACTAAATAAATGATTTATGTCGAGGGCATTGATATCGGCCATCCATCAAAACACTCTCAACTTTCCTTTGATATTCTCCCTATTTATTATTCATGTCACTCCCATAAAACTATAAATAAATCTCTCATTTTTCATTGAAGGAGGGAGCAAGCAAGACAAAAGAATATAAGAGAGGAAGAGAAAATGGTGAGCTCTCTTGCCACCAAACTCCTCAACTACCGCCCGGCCATCGACCATTGTCAGACTTCCGCCCTTCCATCAAACATCACCAAACTTCTACCCAACATCTGTCAAACTTTGTTCTACCACCATCGGACTTCTGCCCGACTGCCATTATTGCAAACTCACACAAAGTGTAAACCACTTCATGTACTATTGTAAATTGACTATCCCCAAGTTTAGAGACTTATAACATATTCAAACAATAGTTGAATCATTTCAACAAGGCGTGACCCGATAGTTTTGGAAAAATCTTGATGTTTATAATTTCTTTGTTTATGTGATGGGTATCCGTACAACGCTAGGACGAAAAACTCAATTACTTTACTGCTACATATATTCTAGCCCGCAACAAATATATTTAAGTTAATTGAATGGTTCAACGAGTTTTCGAGACGAGTCAAGCTTAGCTCAAGCTCGTTTAATATACAAGCATGAATATATGTTCGAGCTCAAACTCATGGCTTAATATACTTGACTTGCAAGCTCATTATTGAGCCAACTTGGTTCACTTGCACCTCTAGCTATAACAAATCATTGCCTATTATATAAAAGAATTTAAAAGTAAGAAGAACCATTTTATAAAGGTGCAATGGAAAGAAGAATTTAAAAAAGAAAACTGAGACTAGGCAATTAATCCATGGCTTATTTCAAGGAAATGAATGGAATATAAATTTTTTCATGGTGAAACTTTTATAAGAATAGAGGACTATAATAACTCATAATAATAATAATAATAATAGTAATATAGTAATAATGATTATAATTTTATAATTTATATTCATATATTTAAAAATAAATGTTATACAATAATACCAAGACTTAATTATTATGACTTAAATATGCAGTAAATTAATTTTTTTAAAAATGCAGTGAAATTACTTCAATTTATAATTTACATGCAAAAATAATAAATTATATTCTCGATTTTTAATATTTTTTCATCACCAAAAGATTGTATTGAATAAATCCGTCAACATGAAAGTTATAGAGAATTTTATTAACTTTCTCAACATAGAAAAAATTTTAGTAAGAAATAAAAATATTATGCTCTAAATACAGAAGATATGGCCAATATATTCATATATACAAACTTTGTTAAATTTTTATGTATGATCATATAGGTTTAATTATGATAGAAAATGCTTATGTTAGTAATAATAAATAGTATTACTTAAATAATCTAATAACAATATTATTAATTAATATCATGATTAATGCATGGCTATTTAAGAAGAGCATGAGATATGAAATGAAGGTCTATATAAGTGGAAATGATTGGTTAACATACTTGGCAATAGAATAGAGAAGGGAGAAACTATTTGAGAAAGCTTTTCCATCATAGAACACTAAAGAAGAATGTGGTTGAGCACTCGAGAGAAAAGAGAAAGAAGAAGATCAATGACAATATTTTAGTGAACGAATGAATATAAATTTCAATGTAGAAAAAATCTGAATTTTCGAGAAAAAATAAATTGATGGAAATTTTGACCACCGGTGGAAATTCCACCGGAAAAAGCCTTCCCCCCAATTGACGCCTGCAACATCCCATTTCATTCATAAGGCCTCGTTTGATTAGGCTTTTTATGCCTTTTCAGTTTCGGAACGACATAATTATTTTCTGGTCGTTATTTGTATGTGGCGCTTCTCTAAAAAGACTTTTTACATAACTTCATTTTTCGACTGTTTTGAGAAGCTTTTTGATATCAACTTCTCTGTTACAAAACTCTATTCCCTCAATCAACATTTTATAAAAGGTAGGGGATAACCAAACGAAGCCTAAAAAATAACCAAAACGTACATCTTTATAGCCTTTCTCGCTGCCATCCAACATACTTGCTTGCTTGAAGCAATTTCTTCACATTTTTTATTCATTTCTTGTATGTAATGGTAAACTTCATCGATTTTTTTTTTTAATAGTTTCAATCAATTTAATATTTCATCACTTAGATTTTCTTAAAAAAAAAAAAAGATTTGTAATTATTAGGTTTATGCTCTTTTTTTTACATTTATCTAAATTTGAGTTTCTTTTTCATGTAATCTACTTTTTTCTAAGATTATAGTATTGATTCCTAAATTATGGGCATTTAGATTAATCCACAAATAAAATTTTCTCTAGCTATTGAGCCATATTTTATTTCACTTATATGTATATTAATATTTGATTACTCTCCTATTAGTTTCTGCTAAAAAAAATACAAAACAAATCGAAAAAGAATATTAGAGCTTGCAGTTAAATGGTATATAAATACTGATATTATCTTAGATAATAATGTTATGCCTAAAATTCATAATATAATATTATTAAAAAATAAATTATTATTATCTCACATTTTGTTGACCATAAGATATTCTCACATCAAGATGTAAATTGACATCTAAATAATAAATTACATCAAAATAAGACTTGAATATTATTTATGAAATTATCATTTAAAAATATTTGTGAATAAAATATTAATTAGCTCAAATAGCTAATAATACAAAAAAAAAAAAATCATATTTGCTAAAATTAAATCTTGTATGTATTGAAATCACTTATCATATTTTCAGAAATTAGATCTTAGACGTGTTGAAATAATTCCTTCATGTTTGTTGAAATATTTGCAGAATTTTAATTTTAAATTTGCTTAAATCAAGATTTATATTCAATATAATTAAATCTAGGGTTTTGTGAAATTCAATCTTCATTTTGTTGAAATCAATAAATGATCTATTTGCTAGAATTTATTTTTGTTCTTGGTGAAATTATTGTTGAGAAATATATTTAAGTCGTTAGTCGGTTTCACATGGATATATATCCTGAAGTCTAATGTCGAAGATGTATAATAGATTGTTATCTAGGTGAAAAGCACTAACAAATGAATTTGTCTATGAAGTTGCATATTCCATTCACATGGCATGTCAAATGTTTACATTCTTATTAGATTGAAAGCTTAGGTGACCTAATTCTAAGCATAAAAAGCAAGCATACATTACATATGATGGTGTTATGTTAGATTATATCGTAGAGAATTCTCACAAGATTATTGGTCTTGATTTCATATGGAGAGTACGAGCCACATTTCAACTTTCAATGTAGTCATTCCACAAGTTATAGAATAGTAGAAGATGAAAAAATAAGGACGAACGAAGAGATGATATTCAATGCAACTGGCCCGTAATTTAGAAAATATACATAGGTGTCACAACCCAACCCGATACGATCTACATATACGGGTCGTACCGTGTTGAATGGTGATAGAGCAGAGGCGAAACATAACAAACCATGATCTTATGTTTGGAGAAATACCAAAATAATTTTCATATAACAGATACTAGAGCGCTTTTTTTTACTATAAATAAATTTTACTCCTCTGCAAAAATTTATTTCTTTCTATTAATCCACAACAGTGTACGTTACATAGTCTTGTTATCACAATCCTTAGCAACAAACATATACATGATAAGAAACACATAAATGGCAAAACTATTAAAAAAACTGAAACAAAAAAGTACCTACACACTAGCCAAACTCAAAAAATCAACATTCTTTACTCGACTAGCCCTTTACCCCTAACATTACCTAAAAATGAAATGCAAAATGCAAAATGTGCTAACATAGCTCAACATATTATTTTTATTCAAATCATTTCTTAATAATTATAAAATGAATGACTTAAAGTAAAGCAATTATTCCAAACTCAATAGCGAACATACACCAATCTCAATGGCAAACTTACTTTAAAACAATGTCAGAAAAGCGCAGGGTTTTGCAAATAACTAAGCAATTTATAGAATTTAGAGCGCAGTATGTTGAATGGAATATAAATAAACACATAGTCCATAGTAGAAATAGCAGAACTCCAATCCGTAAGTCTCCAATTCAAAACTTAAAAATTCTTATGCCGCTCTTTCAGAACTCTTGGCCCTTAGGCCTTTTAGTGCTCGCAACACTTCTAAATTTTCTTCAATAGAACTTTGCGGATATATATAACATAAACTCTCTCTAAACTCCTCAGATTCATACAGAGATGCTCAAATGCATAATGAACATAAATTAGACAGAATTTCATAGATTTGCCCTTTAAGGCAGCATTTTGCAGTTGGACCAGTACAATGTAGCTTTTTTTTTTTAACTCACAATTCTACTAAATTGCTATAGATTGTGCATAACTATGTTTCAGATGATGAATTATTCTACAATACTATTTTTCAACAATTTTAGAAAAGTAGTGTTTCAAAAAAAAAAAAAACAGACAAATTTTTTGCAAAAAAAGTACTTAAATATTCATAATTATGTTCCATACGACATGTCAAAAGTTACACATTAAAGTTTTCCTGTGTAAAAAGTAACTTCGTTCAAACACCATAAATTTATATTTTTAATCAGAAAAATCTCAAATCATCGAATTATTAAAAATTGAGATTGGCAAAATGCAACCTAGTTAAAGCCCGACAACTTTTAGAATCATATCTTAAAAAAAAAAAGAGCCAAAGTGGCTCAAAACAAATATTCACCATCTAGAAATCCTTCTCTCTCTCTCTCTCTCTCTCTCTCTCTCTCTCTCTCTCTCTCTCTCTCTCTCTCTCTCTCTCTCTCTCTCTCTCTCTCTCTCTCTATTTATCTATCTATCAATCTGATTGTTGTGATTGGATAAAATGGGTTTGATAGTGAAATAATTTATATTTTTATTTTTAAAATTCGGCCGACTGCCACGGCGCTCAATCGCTTGTGTAGCAATGCTCCCTATGGGACTCCACAACACCACTCCTAGAGCTACAACACCTCCCCTAGCACTGCGACGTCAATTAATTACCAAAATTCCTAAAAGCTCTGTGTTATAGCACTGCCTACCCCGTTGTAGCACCACCTATTTCTAGTGGCGCCTATTTCCAGTGGCGGAGCTAAAACTTTTCATAGAGGTGGCTTGTTTATTTTTTAAAAAAAAATCCCCTCATCTTTTTTCATCTGAGCTTGGGACAAGCATTAGTAGTTTTAAAATTTTATTTAAAAAATATATTACTAAATATAATATGAAAAATTCTAACAATTTATAGCATATGTTTTCTTCAAATTCTGAAAAAGTTGAATAATAACATTGTTGTCAATACAATCTAAATTTTCATTTTCAATATAAGCGATTAAAGTATCATTTATCCACTAATCTCTAATTTGATTTTGCAGTTGATTTTTTATGATAATCATTATAGAAAATGCTCTTTAACTCTAATTGTTGCAACGAGTAGTACTAATACCGGCTTTAAAAGCCTAAAAGTAAGGGAATATAATATTTCATTCTTGCACTTTATCATTTGTTCAATAAGACTCACAACATGAAAATTGATAATTACTGGCGGCTTTTTCCGGCAGTTAATATCAATATTTCGGCAGTTTTCCGGTGGTTTGTTTCCCACCGGTATAAATCGCATAGGAAATAAATTGTGGCAGTCATTTTCTGGTGACTAAAGGTTCCAGCAGCTTTCCATCGGCCAACATAGCTAATAAATTTCGACGGTCATAGCGTCGACGACCGCCGATTAATTATCGGCGGCGTACCACCACCTTAAACGCCGGTAAATTCTGATGGTCAAAGCACTGACAACCGTCGGATATAACCTATCCAGTGGTTATTTCACAATTGGCATTTCCGACGGTTTATTATTAAAAACTGTCGGGTAAACTGTTAGTTAGAACAAGCGGTCACACGGACGATTTAACCGCTGGTAATTCCGGCAGTTCTTTGCCCTCAAAATTACCATCAGTAATTGGTGATTGTCATGTATTGACTTTCTATATCTTTTAACAATAAAAATTAAACATTAGTCTACATATTCATAATATAAGTTTTCAACTAATTATCAAAAATCATCAAATTTGAAGGAGTGAAAGTAATTGGATATAAGTTTGTCATTCTAATTAAATTCTCTTTGTTAAATGCTTGGATGGATTCAAACGAGTAATACACAAAAGTAATTCAATATTTGCCTCAGTGAAATTATTATTCAGCTCTTAAAATTGCATATCAATTACTGTGAAAAATATATCAACTAAAAAATGATGTAAATTTGTCCTTTCTTGAAGTCCATGTTGTGGGAGTCTATAGACAATCCATTTATCATTTAAATTCAGAGTGATTATTTTATGTTTATTACAAAATAAAGTCATACCGCTTGTTATCTCTCATGTCTTGTAACCTAATTTTTTATATTTGAACTAAAGACATGACATTCATGATATCTTGATCTTTTCTTTGCAAAGCTTCTAATAGTTCATTAGTGATTCTAAGTATGTATTTCATTACACACATACAAAAAAAGAATTTAAAAGACTGCAATGATTCTAATAATGCAAAAGTTTTTCCTCTATGTTCAGAGCTTATGTCATCCTCCTAGATAATTTCAAGCACATCATTAACTGATGAGAATATTGTAATCAATCTAATCAGTGACTTATAATGAAATCTCATATTGTTTCACTAGCACGCCATAAAGATATTTCTTGATTTAATCATCATCAGCAAATAGTACTTCACCATTCTGTAATGCACTTAATGTCATATCCCGTTGTTTCTCTCTAAGCTAATCACGACTACATGAAACACCAAGAATATTAATCATGTTTAAAATTATGGTAACCAATAGTTTAAACATAATTTTTTACAACTGCTACTAAGGCTAATTGAAGTTGGAGTGAGAAGCAGTAAATATAATATGTAGATTTATTATCATTTAGAAAAAGTGATTTAAACTCATTAAATTCTCCTCTCATATTTTTTGCTCCATTATAACTTTGACCACAAACTTTTGAGTGAGACAAATAATGATTTGTGTAGACCTGTTCAATTGCCATTTTGAGATATCTAACTGACGTTTCAGAAACATGTACAACACCCAAAAAATGTTTAATAATTTGATCTTTCTTATTCACATATTGTTTAACGATAGTCATTTGTTTTTTTCTGATATGTCACAAGCTTCATCAACAATAATAGAGAAGAAATTAGCACAAACTTCTTTTTTTATGTAGTCTGAAATTGTAAAAAAGATCACTCTACTAATATCTTTATGAATATCATGGTCAATTAATTTCAAATTCTCAAGAGCATTCTTTAATACAATATTATTTATATCTTCATTATGTTTTGTCAAAAATTGCAATAACACAAGAAAATTGCCAAAAATTGCAATAACACAACATTATTCAAATTATCTAAAAGCTAATCCTTGTCTTAGAAGAAATTTCACACAATCAATAGAATAATTTAAGTGGATATGATATGCATTTATAACTTGATGAGACTGCATTTGGAAGATAAAGTTAACATGTTGATCTTATTTCATTAAATCCTTATAATTTAGTATTGTATTATTATAAGCACTATTATATTCTCCTATATGCAGTGGCGGAGCCAGAAAGTTTATCAAGGAGGGGCCTAAATTATGTTATTAAAATTTTTCCTCAACTTTTTTCATCCGGGCTTGGGACCGGCATAGGCAGTTTTAAAAACTTTTTTTATTAATAATTATCCAAAAACATATAATATTAAATATAAGAGAGTAAACAACTTACAATTTATAACGTCGACTCTTCATATTCTGAAAGAGTTGAATGATTACTTCATTATCAATAGAATCCAAAATATCTTTTTCAACATAAGCAAGTAATAAATCATTCATCCATTGATCGTCAATCCTATTTCGCAGCCGATTTTTTATAATATTCATGGCAGAAAATGCTCTTTCGACGCCTGCTGTAGCAACGGGTAATACCAATGCCAGTTCAAGTAATCTAAAAACAACAGGATATACTATATCCTTCCTGCATTGGATCATTTTTTCAGCAAGACTTCTTATATCTTTTAATGAAGAGAACTGATCATCAGATCGCATATCCATAATATAAGTATCCAATTGATTTTGAAGAATCGTCTGATCAAAAGGACTAAAATCAGTTGGATAAAACTGTGTCATTTTAATCAACTTATCTTTGTTGAATGCATTAAAACCATTATTAGGATTCAAACATGCAATACACAAAAGCAGTTCGGTATTTGCTTCTGTAAAACGATTGTTCAGCTCTTGAAGCTGCATATCAAGCACTGTGTAGAAAATTTCAACCCGGAAATGATATAAATTTGTTATTCAAACATGCTTTTGAACTCGAAGATCGCTTGAAATATCTCTCCATGGTATTCAAACTTGTACTCAAGGATCACTTGAAACAAAATTTGATTGCTAAGAAAAATTCATAAATCAAATTTTATCCAAAAGAATAATCTACAATCATGTTTTGTTCAATACCTAAAAGACCTACTATTGTTTTTTTTAAATGATCTTTTGCTGTTTTAAAATTTTTGAATATTCTAACTTCTAAGAGTCTAACAGAGTAACAAACTAAGACTAACTTCTTCTATGAAAAACCAAATCAAAATCAACCGGATAATTTTCATGTTTTGTTCCTTAATTAATTTAGTTCCAAAATCAACCTCTGGCTCTCGGCACTCGGCAGTCTCGCAACGTCGGCGTCGCGGTCGCCTCTTCGAGTCTCCGGTTCTCTGCTCTCCTGGCCGAAGGGACGAATACACAAATACATGCTCTCCGGGCTCGCAATCTCACTGGGCGCTGGGCGTGAGATGTGAAGTAGTAGCGTCGTGGCGGGGCGAAGCCGAAGCGCCGACCAGAGGAAGAAAATGAAGTCGCGGTGTGCGTGAAGAGGAAGCCGAAGCGAACGAAATGACGAGTGTAAACAGTTTTTTTAAACAGTTTTTTAAAAAAACCGGTTAAATAACTGGGTTAAGTATAGCTTAAATTTTTTTTAAATAGTTTTTTTTGGGGGGGGGGGGGGGGCACGTGCCCCCCCTTGCACCCCCCCCATCCGCCCCTGCCTATATGAAGATCAAATCTCAGGTTTTTTATAATCGAGAATTCATTTCTACAAAATACCTCATCATTTTCTTTTCCTCTTCCTTCTACTCCAAAAGATAACAATACAAATATTATGCTTTTTTCCTTCTAAATACTATAACCAATCAGAGTATTTATCAAACCACCTTGGATTGAAATGTCCATCTTTGATCCTAAACTTACTTTTAGGAAAGTCATGATTGTGAGTCTGACATGACCCTTTTTTTTTAAGTCTGACATGACCCTTTATGTAAATATGATTTTCGAATTTGATCACGAATATTATGACTAAATTCCTAAATAGGTATACATAATCTAAGATCTGATTGAAGATTTTATGTATCTATTTCCATGCTTTTGATATTTCATAATCTATTCAACTTCTTTTTTTATTTTTGTTCATCATCATTTTTTTTAATTCTTTATAGGTGTTATTATACAATATTTTGATGACTTCTTAAAATATGTCTTCATAATCTTATTGCAAAGTCAAACTACATAAAACATATAGAAGTTATATATAAGTTCTTCTAAGAGAGGAACTTAGCAAACTAGTACATGTGAAAATACTAAAGGTGAAACGAACCAACAAACAAAAATCATAAAATTAATTGAACCAGCAAATAAAAACTACAATCATCATGTATACGCTAACGAAAATAACTTGCAATTGTTTTGGTCCTAAACTGAAACTAAAAACAACAAAATAGAAATTGTAAAATGAACCAACAAACATATGAGAACTTCTTACCTTGAAGTTTGGGCTGCTAGGCTGAATATATTCGACGATTTCGAAATTCGAAGGCACGAGGCCACGGGCTGAACCGTTGGAGGTGATCCTTGTGCGTGGATCTAGGCGGGCAACTCATACGATTGCGAACTATGCGAGTAAAAGTTGCTGGCCGCCGGGGTTGAACTATTGGACCACTAGAGACCAGAGGTACATGCAACAAAGTGAGAGTTTCTGCATGCCGCAAGAGGTTGAATGCCCAATGCTCTTTATTGTGAATAATTAGGGCAAGCTAGGCATGTGAAAGCAGAACAGTCAAATGAGATACTCATGTTTTTTTTTCCGGGCAATGGGGGCTTGTATGTTAGATGTGCCCTTGCATATAATGCCTTTTAAAATATTAATTGTATAAAGTTTTGCATGTCCAAATCATTATCATCTAGTTTCGTATAAAGAATTTTGCATGTCTTAAAAAGCACCGATTCATTTAGGGGTGTTAAAATGGGTAATCGGGTTGGGTTTAGATCAAACTCGAAACTAACCTGAATATATCTTAGATGACTCGAACCTGACCCGTTTTCATAAACTGGTTTAATTACTGTACCCGAACTCGACCCAGGTCGACACAAATCGCCAACCCTCTTAATTTAATAATTTTTTCAAGTTTTTTCTAAATTTTATTTTTATTTTAGCTGACAGGAACCGTCGAGTAACAAACATACAATAAAACAACCACAATGGCCACAATCCATAAAGGCACAAGGCCACAAGTAGCATGGAATGAACTAAGCAGTATGATAGCGGGTCCACAACATAATACAAAAATGACAAATTCAATAGTAGTTCCACAAAGGCCACAACCCACAACTCCACAAGGCACAACCCAACAATTGAACTTACATGAAATAAACAAAGCAACATATCCACATTTCAATAGAACAAAAAACTTAATTAGAAATTGTAGCACAAAAACAAAGAAAAATAAATTAAATAGCAAATAAAATGGATTACTTCTTTGCAATATTAAAATTCAGTTTTCCATACTCATTACAAGTCTACAAGACTTCAAATTATAATATCAAAATTCAAAACAAACCAAAATAGAACTACAATGCATGCTCAAATAGTCCAATATCAAAATTATATTATTTTTTAAGCTTCAACTTCCAAACTTCACAAATTCAACTCAAAGCCTTAACATAAAAATATAGAAAAATATATTATGAAGTCATAAGATATTGGACCGCAACAAGTGAATTTTACTAAAGTAGTGTCATAAGATCAAGCAACAACAAGTTCTAATGTTACATCAGAAAAATCACAAAAACCAAAAACTGCTAATAATAAATATATCTTGCAAATTAATGTTATATGTTCCTGCATCAAGCTCAAGTAGTCAGGTAATAGATGTCTATGTATGTAAATCATTGCATATACTAATAATACTGTGAAGTGTCTAAGATCTCTTAAGTATGCAAATCATCACAAACAACACGGTCAATGTGAAAATTGGAATATTGGTATCAGAAGAATAACAACAACAACTCCTTACATACATAACCCCATCACTATAACAAAGCATAACAAGAAACAAAGCTGGAACATGTCCAACAACATGTCAACAACATAATTCCTAGCATGCCAGCAAAAAACTCCTATAAAAATCAAACTCAGATATAGAGATACTCACAATCTACAAAAAAAAAAAAAAAAATGAAATAAGGGTTTAACCATTTAGGGTCGTTGGCCTTGGGTTACGGGTTGACAACCTCCATTCTCCAACAATAAGTCAACAAGAATATAAGATAACAAATATAACATTACACTATTACTATTTATAAATGTAAGAATGTAAAATCCTAAACCCCTAAAATCTAAAAATGTTAAATCCTTAAACTCCAAAAACACCTTCACTTAATCACTTTCACATCCCAAAATAAAAATGTCAAAATTGGCAAACTGAAAAAATCAATAAAAAGGCAAAAACCTAATTCGAAAAGCTTACAGAGAAATAAATAGAAATAAGGAATATTACAACATAAGAAGGGAGGAGGCCCTACGAAGTGATTCATAGAACTTGCAACAGGAAATCGAGAAAGTTAAGGGGAAACCCAAAAGCATGAGAACACCATATTCTAGAATGTCTAGTGACTCTAGCCGTCAAGACAACTGACGTTCGAAGATAAAGACATAAAGCAGAGAAGAAACCCTAGGTATAACCGTATAAGATAATACACAAGGCCACTTGGGGGGGGGGGGGGGGGGGGGGGGGGGGGGGGGTACATGGGTAAACCAGAATCCGAGTTAACCGAACCTAACCCAAACTATAAACGGGTCAAAATTGGATTAGAACCCGACCAACTTCTTTGTCAGGTTTTCCTGAACTCAAAATTTTTGGGTCAAGTTCAGATTAATATTTGACACCCCTAAGGTAGTTAGAGATAGATCTGTTTGATTAATATATTATAAAATTTAGCTACTATGGCTACTTATGAAGCATCTTTTAGGGTGTTATATTTATTTGGAATTGATCCTTAATTAAAAATTAGTTCGATCAAGTATGAATCTCAATGCATATATAAGTTGGAAAGCTTCTAAAATTAAATTCATGATCACCCGAACTCTGATTTGAACATATTTATTGTTAATTTTATCGACTCGATGAAATGAACCCAATAACCACAAAAAATGGTCCAATCCAAATCTGAATGAGCCTAGATCAATAACTTTAAAGTGTAATTAAAAATTTTAGAATATTATTTGAAAGACCAAATGACCTTTAAATATGGCATATTTAAAGTCAAATCAAGTGTCACAATTAGACAAATCCAACGAGCTCAATATCAATAAATTTTGACAAATCTTAAGATACTTAAATGTTGAGCAAATAATTTACAATCATAGGAATCACTACGAGTTGTCCAATAGAGTGTTTTAGATTCACCCCATATGTACAATGCATGAAGGCATTCCACCTTAAACAAGTTTATTAATAGGCCACAACTCTCTATATGAAGGCAACCTTCAGTTTGAGATTTGTGAGAATTCAAAGACTTGAAGAATCCCAAAGCTCCACTCGCACCACTGTCATCAAACCTTTCTCACTTCGGCCACTTTCATCAGACCTTTTGCTAGCATACCACCATTATCAAACCACGACTAACCTCCTCCATTGAACCTTTTGCCAAGGGACACCACATTGAACCATCGTGAAAACCGACCTTTGCAAATGAATTTTTTGCCGGTCGATTGGTACCATTAGACTTTGGTCGGGTGTTGTTGTTGGACCTTCGCCGCTTGAATGCCATCGTAAGACATTTGTTTCCCAAGCCCCACAGTCAGAAGTTTTGTCTACTAACTATTGTCATAGAACCTTCATGATCAACCTATTACCATTAGACACTTGCCACCTGACCATCGTCGTCGGACCTTAGTCATCTAACTATTTTCATTGGACCTTCCTTGCCAATCACCATAAAAAATTTGGTGCAGCCTAATCAACACTGTCAAACTTCTTGTCACTTAGGTCCAAATGTACGAGCGTACTATGACATAGTTTTTGTCAATTCTTCAAACTTTTATAATCATGCTGTCTCTAAGGGCCTATCTAGTTGGAAGTAAAATATATGTAAATTATTCAAAATAAATGAGTTTTACAAATATTGGTGTTTGGTTGGATGAAAATAAATACAAAGTAAAGTAGATGTAATGTAAATCATTTTAGTTCTTTTTGAGGTAAACTAAACTTGCCCAATTTTGAGCGAGAACTACTTACACCACAAGCAAATTTGCTTGACCTCCTCCAGTAGCCACCACTCGTTGATGCTCACCGTCGGCCGCTGCCACCCTCCGTCAGTCACCACAGGCCATCATCGTTGCATGCCACCACTGTCGTCAGCTACTACCTGTCGTCGACCACCACCACCTATTGCAGGGTCCACTTGTTGCCACTGGTCACCTGCACTATCGGCCACCGCCACCTGCTACAACCTGCCATCGGCCATCGTCGCCACTGCCACCATTGCCTCCACACATCGACCACCACTATTTTTGGAATTTACACTACATTCATTTTGCTTCAAAAAAAAAAAAAACATACATTTACTTTACATTGATCCAAATAACTCCAAATTATTTCTTTTATACTACATTCCTTTTATGATGCGTTCTTTTTTTAGTCTACCAAACAACTCCTCAATTAAGGTACAAATAAATCTTTTTAATTAACACTTGCACAGTGGAATCATTTCAGCTATACAATATCTCTTTGTTTGTCCCCTTTTCTAGTTTTCCACATAAATTTTTGTTATTATCCATTTTTTTTTTCAATTTTCTATTCATGCGATGTATCTTCGTACAAAACTATAACAAAAAATGCTCTTACTCTACTACCATGAGTTCTCTTGCCTGTAACATGAATATTGTTGTTATCACCTCCCCTCAAATTGAAGATTGTTCAAATTCCATGGATTTGATGGTGATTTGGTTTTGAGTTGATTTGCATTCACACATGCCTAACACATTCAAGTTGTCTGAAGCATAGGCTGATTGGCTTATATGAAAACCTTGTTAATGTTTCATGACTTGTGTACTCATAAATAAAGAAATTGGCACAATTTTGCTTATGTTAAGGTTTGGGGTGTTAATTCGGGTCAGTGGGTCGGGTTCGGGTCGAACCCGACTTGATCTGGCTCTAAATGAGTCAAGCCGAATCCGACCCATTTTTGTAAACGGGTCAGTTTTTTCAACCCAGACCCAACCCGCGCGGGTTGCCGGGTTGACACAACCCGACCCAAATTTTTGAAATAAATAAAAAAATGCTCGGGTTTCCAATTTCCGGTTGCTACTCCCGGCGGCGTAGCGACAGTGGCGGAGCAGCGACAACACGCGACACAGCGAGCCAGGCAGCAGTGACGCGAGTCACCCTACTCGACATGATGCATCGGGACGCACTGCGCAGGCGCCGCGCACGTGCGTGACTCGAGGCTTCGGGACGCACGCGACTTGACAGCTGATGCTTCGGGATGTGACTAGACTCTTTGGGCGATAGCGATAGCTTGCGAACTCGGGTTTGACAGGGCAGGGCAGGCATCAGACGCGGGCAGAGGGTTTTCGAGTCATTTTCGGGTTGCCGGGTCAACCTGAACCCGACCCGTTTTTTGGTCATTTTTTGAAACGGGTCAGTTTATTGAACTTGAACCCGATTTGTTTCACAAACGGGACGACCGAACCCAAAATTTTTCGTGTCAAGTTTCAGGTCATGTAAAAAATTGACACCCTAGTTAAGATAGTGTTGATCATATGTGAGAAGCCCATCCATTCAAGTAGAGTATGATCCTTTTAATAATATATTATTCATGTATATCAGAATATAAAATGAACTCATCAACACTACCAACGGTCCGATTTAGCACTAAATAAGTTCAAATCAAGCAATTGAAACATACTTAAGATTTTTAAGATAGTAATTTAATGATAAAATAATCTTCTAATCTTGCATGCTTATAATCAAATCAAATAGCTTGATGAAATGAATCTTACGACCAAAATCATTTAATTATGATATGATTAACCCACAAGATAATAATTTAGGATCAAGCGGATCAACTTGAATCGTTTGATAGAGCATTTTGAATTATAGATACATTTATCAAAATGCCCCAATAAAGAGCAATGCATCATTTCTTCATGGAGAGAGTTTGAGAGCCGAGAGAACTAAATAAGTAATAACTCAATTGTATTTTTCAGCAGTTGTCGTTAACAACCATAATTAGGAATCACTATCATCATCATCATCTGACTTAGCTACTAACATTCAATCTTATTATTGCACTTCAATAATGAGTTCGTGGACGTCCAATTTTTGTAATCCTTAGAATAAAAAGTAAGAAAATTATTTTCAATTGTGCAATCATGAAAAAGTTTTAATATTTCACTTTTATTTATATATTTTGGATCTTTATAAGAAAATAAGATATTAAATACCCATTCTATAATTATAAAATTTTTAATATATAACACATTTAAATAAAATTTTATCTGTTCAATGATAAAATTTAATAATTAAAATTAATTAATTTAAAATCAAATCATTACACTTCATCAAATACACAGCCAGACACAGCTCATCTTAGCCTGTTGGTTGAGAGCTTAGGCTTCCAACTAAGAGGTCTTGGGTTCGAGTCTTTGTGTATGCGTTGTGTGTGTGAATTTGACTTAAATGACCTAAATGTCCAAAAATAAAAATAAAAAAATACACAGTCAGTCTAAGTTATTAAACAAATCTAAGCTGGATCGATTTCACGCACGGGTAGGGCACTGCGCACCCTTTTTTGCCTTCCCCTCCTCCAACCTATGGTTTTCGAAGCCCTGGGCGCCGGATAACGGGGCCCATTCTGCGGTACACGATAGCATCTACCGCTTCCCTTACCTGCTTCTCTCTCCACCTCCACAACCTCGCTACTTTCTCTCTCTATCTATGTCTCGTCACACGCTGGCCATGCCTTTTTCCATCCCTAGCTTCCCATCGTTTCCTCTATACCTCCAACCGCCGGATCACACGTGCAGCTGTCACGTGCCATCCCTTTCGTGCTCCTCTAATTCCTCACCCTCGTTTCCGTCGTTAGACGGCGACGCAGCGGCGACCTAGGGTTAGGGCTTCCCTATGATTCTTGCTGTTCCTGTTCCTGTTGCTCTTCCTCCGCTCTCCGTGCGTGTGGATTGAAGCCGAGGCCGACCATGGAGCCGAGGCAGCCGAGGCGAGGCA
Organism: Dendrobium nobile; assembly: GCA_022539455.1. NCBI lineage: Eukaryota > Viridiplantae > Streptophyta > Magnoliopsida > Asparagales > Orchidaceae > Dendrobium > Dendrobium nobile. Next base: position 71,743,651 of record CM039723.1, read on the forward strand.
ACAAGAATGGGCTTTCATATTCGAATCTCTTCAATCTCGAGGTAACCTTCTGTTTTCCGCTTTGTTGTGGTTGGGGAAGTTATGGGTTCTCTCCCCAACAGGAGCACGGGGTTTTTCCGAGGTTATGTTCTTCCGTGCCTTTGGTTTTCATTGTAATTCCATGTTGGATTGCGCTAGCAGTTAAACGGATTTTTTTCCCCTTATAAATTGATACGGTGGTAGTTTGGTTGTCTACGTAATAAGAGTGGCGCAAATGTTTTGAGCATGTTGTTCTTGGAGGTGCTGTTTAATTGTACTTGTTTTTGTTTATTAGTTTCTTTGTTCGTTGAAATTTTAGGTATTTATGCTTATTTTCTTAAAATTTATTTTTTCTTCTTGATTTCAATGCAGTCTTTGACGAACTATCAACTCCCACGACCTGATGATGATTTTAATCATTATGACAACAGTAGTCAGGATGAGAGCAAGGACAGCCAAGGTAGGTATACTTGTTAGCCATATCTCAATTAGTTCTTTTGAATTTTCTGTTAAATTTAAGTTCAGTTTAGTACGTGCCAATTTTTGTTGTAAACTTGAGGAGAATTGGTTTATTTTGAATTTCTATGTAAGGATGCGTTGCGTAATATAAAATTGTGATGCATGACTGATTTTTTTTTTTTTTAATATGACTGTATTGTTGATCATTTGTGTTTGGGTCGTCAGGACAAGGAACCTTATTTGATCGCGCTAATGGGGCTGTGATAGACAGGCCTTCTGACCCAACAAGACGGCTAAATAAGGCGATGTTTGATTCTGAGGCTGGTTTGAAATCTTTCAAACGGAAAAATTCTGAAAACAATGATGAAGAAGTCAATGACTACGGAACTGGAATCTCTGACGAGCATTATCGTTCAATGCTTAGTGAACATGTGCAGAAGTACAGGAGAGTGAAGCTTAAAGATTCTTCTGCAGCTTCAGGTACCGCACGGATGGCCGTTCCTATTTCTAGAAGGAATCATGGCTTGAAAGGAGGGAAGTTTAGCAATGAACCTTTAGTTTCTGTAAAGGAGGAGAAGACATTTCGTGAGATGGATATGTCGCCTGAATGCTATGAAGCTGATTTTGAATCGGAATATGGGGGAAGCAATAGATTTGCTTCCTCCCTGGATTTTTCTTATTTGGATATTGGGGATGGCGTTGCATATCGTATTCCTCCAACTTATGATAAGCTGCTGACTTTATTTAAGCTACCAAGTTATTCAGAAATTAAGATAGAAGAGAATTTTCTTAAAGGTACCCTGGATTTACGGTCTCTAGCAGCTATGATTGCTTCCAATAGGAGACAGGAGAGTCAAAATCAAGGAGGGTTGAGTGAACCTCAACCCCAATATGAATCACTGCAAGCCAGATTGAAGGCTCTTTCATCAAATAACTCAAATCAAAATTTTACTCTCAAAGTTGATGTTAGTTTGGATCCTCACTCAATTCCCGAAGGTGCAGCAGGTAGGATTCGACGGTTAATTATGTCAGAATCTGGTACCTTGCAGCTTTATTATGTTAAAGTTTTGGAAAGAGGAGAGTCATATGAGGTGAGTTATTATCACTCATCAAGATGCATTTTTTATCCTAGTATTTTTTTATGTGATATCTTTCTCGTAGATGCTTCAGATTATTGAACGCAGTTTGCCTAAGACTCAAATAGTGAAAAAAGATCCTTCTGTGATTGAAAGAGAGGAGATGGATAAGATTGGGAAAGCGTGGGTTACTATTGCTAGGCGAGATATTCCTAAACATCACAAGTTATTAACAAATTTGTTTCGTAAGCAAATAGCTGATGCCAAACGCTGGTCAGAAACCTGCCAAAGAGAGGTATCAATACTTTCATTTAATTTTATTTTTCACAGTTCATTCCTTTTTGCAATAGTTAATTATTCTCTTTATCTCAGTCTCCCTTCCTTTCTTTTCTCATTGATGGGTTGCTTTTACTTGCCTCTAACACATGCTACTTCTGTTAGGTAAAATTGAAAGTTAGCAGGTCACTTAAGTTGATGAGAACTGCTGCAATTCGCACTAGGAAGCTAGCCAGAGACATGCTAATATTGTGGAAGAGAGTGGATAAAGAGCAGGTGAACTTTTCTTTTTATAAATTACTTGACTCTTTTTGTTGCTTTTGTCAGCACTTTGTGATAATGCTAAGTTTTAGTCCATTGATTTATTCATCCATTGTTAAACATATATGGGTCCATTCTTTTGGAAGTAGTTGTGATCTTCTGCAATCATTGATAGTGTATTTGTAACTCTTGCGGAATACAAAAGCTTGCCAAGTTTAAGTTAAATTTTGAGTCTCACGAGCATGTATGAGTTACTTCATATTTGCACCACAGTAGTCATTTTTCGTGTACATCATTGGTATGATTTGAAATATGAATTCAATTTGTTACAGATTCAACAATGTTAATAACATAGAAGAAAAATGATATACAGTTGACTGGGATATATATATTTGTATTCTGTATATGCATGTTTGATTGTATGCAGATCTTACATGGAAATATAATTCTTGTCAAAGGGCATTTTGCACATTTGTTAGTGTATTCTCTACCGATGAGGGCCATATTCTCCAATGCCTTCAGCAAGATTATGATCTGTTAAAAATGAATCTTATAAGGCCATAACACGTAGCAATTAGGTTGAAGCATTGAAACAGCTTGAAAATTAAACTATGAACATTTTAAAATAGATGACAGAGGAACTTCTCATACTCTTAGGGATTGATTAATTTGGTCCAGCCATGATTTTACAGCTGATTTGTAACTGCATGTAAATTGAACTTTGAACCCTTTAAAATAAATGTCAAAGAGTAACATCTCATACCCTCAGGGAATAATTTGGGTATTTCATTTGCTTATGTATTGTTCCTTATCTAACCACATATGGGCTTTATATCTGGCTGTGGTGAGCCCATATCATAATTAATTTTTTTAATCAGAATTCTGCACAAAATTGCTTATTTTAAATGTATCAATGGCGTGTAATCACACAAATTAATCGTTCCAAATAGCTGAGATAAGCCTAGTGCTGCTGATGATGATGTATAATCATACATGCAAATACAATAAATATTAGTTATGTATACATCACAAATATGGAGTTACCGTGCATTTTTGGCAATGTATATTAGAGCAGCCCTAATTTTGTTGGAAGGATAAATATTGCATTTTTATTTAGTTTTCTATTTATCCATGTTGTTATCGATTTTGTTGATGTGAAACAATGAACAAGAATTGCCGGATTTGAATAAAAAGTTGTTTAAGCATTGCAAATTATAGTTTAATGTTTCACTAAGATTAGATTTCAGTTTTCGTAGTTGTGGATTTGTTTAGGCAAGCAGTTACAAATTGGATTAGCGGAGTAACCTAAAATAATAACAAAATAAAGTAAAGACAAACGTTCGAATAACACTAATCCACCAGTTAACAGTTAGATAGTTCACCCTGAGTTTCCCTCACTCTTCACTCTCAGGAAAAGTTGGAGAAAGATTAAAGCAATAATAATGATGCCACCAAATAAAGTAAACGCTTATAATACAAATCACTGAAGATTTATTTCGGAGAAGTAGAAGCCAGGGATTGTAGTAGGATTTTTCACGGAACCGGTAGTAGCTTCTCTTCGATGGCCTCGAATATCAAACCCAAACCCATGATAGCACTTGGGTTCCACCATTCATGCTTGATGGAAAGTAGGAAAAGGGGTTCGTCTTCTTCCGGAAGTGATTAAACCAATAGGGGGGGGGGGGGGGCAATATGTGGTTGGAAAGGGAGTTGGAGGGGTGGCCGAGACTAGTGGGAGGGGCTATGGGTTTCGGTCTTGGCTTGGGGAAGGGTTTCCACTTGATTTCAGATTTGGGTATTCAATGGGGAGGGAAGGGAATAAGATTAATGACCTAAAATTAATTTTTAGATTTCCATTAATCAAGGAATTTGAATTTGGAATTCAAATAAGATGGAGGGAAGGATAAAGAAGTGGTTAATTATTCCCTTAATTAGATTTCTTAACAATGAAGGGAATAATTAAAATAGGGGATAGAGAGGGGCCGACCAAGAGAAGAGGGAAAGAGGGGTCCAAGTGGATTGCATGTGGGCCCAAGCAATAAATTAGATTGAAGATTTAAATCTGAAATTAATTTCAAATTTGTATTGATTTAGAGGAGTTTCCTAATTTAAGGATTGTTGAGTTGAAAAGAATTTGACATTCAAATCCTCTTGAATTTGAATTAAATGATCTTCCCAAATTTGGATCGTCTAAATTAGGAAAGCATTCATGGCCAATTGAAGGAGGTTGGGTGGCAAGGCTAGCGGCAATGCGTGGTGGGAGGCCGACGGGCTCAGGTGGAAGGGGTGGTTGGCTGGTGGGAGTGAGGAGGTGGTTGGGTCGGGTGAGGGAGGCTGGCGGTGTGTGGTGGAGGGGAGGAAAGGGAAGTCGGCAGTTGGGTTTGGATGATGGACCGGCGGTTGGATTGGAGGTGGGCCGTTGACAGGGGTGGGGAGAGAGGGTCGGTGGGTTTGGAGAAAGGGGAAAATGTAGCGGTGGTTTTGGGAGATGTTGGGGAGGAGCCGACGAATAGAGGAGGAAGGATGATAACCTATAAGCCGTGAGCCCCGGACCCTTCTGATGGCCGATGGGTATTGCTTTCACCCTCATCTAGGATTCTCTCTTCTCAAGTGCACACACAAGAGGAAGAAGACAAAGCTGAAATTTCATTCAAATCATCATTAACCTAGTACAATAGAAAAGACCTCTATATATAGGTCTAAAACAAAAGAAAGCACAAAAAGACTCAAATGCCCTTTTGGGCTATAACATAAACTCATCCCCCAAGGGGTACAATAATAAACTAGAACATAAAGAAAATAAAATACAACAAAATACATTAGAAATAAAGTCTATGAATTGTTGTCGTCGACCTACGATTCCTCCGATGATAGACAAGCCGAAATCTCCTGCTAATGTCCTCATCATTCTCCCCGGGTGGGAGAAAGCTTGACCCCGTCGAGTAAGTATCTCGGGAACTCTCGTACAATTCGAGAAGATCGGGGTCCAACCTCTGTAACTCATCTCGATCAATCCACGTGTTCCCCGTCTCCGATTTTCCTTTCCACTGAACTAAGTCCCATTGGTGTCTGTCGTCTTTGGTGGAAATGATTTGTTCATAGGTGAAAGACAATTGTCATCAATGATGGTTGATGGTGGGATATGGTGGAGGGAGGCAATGATTGTTGGGGCTGGTCGATGATAGATGAGCATGGTTAGGTGGCATCAAACATTTGCGCCAGTCGACGACGAACAACTAAAAATCTGCACAATAATGGTCAACATTAGTCAACAATGGGTGATGACAGACGAGAAAATGAACATAGTGGTTCATAACAAGTGGCATTGAACGTCAATCAATGACATACGATGAAGGATAGATGATGATGATACTTACAGTGGAGTTGATGGTGGAAGGGAGCAGGATGGTGATTATGCAGGGCTCTTCAAAGCCATGGCGTCTCTAAAAACCATGGTAAGGGCCTTACAGGATGTGGGAGGAGGATTTGTAGTGGAGCTATAGAGTTTGGAGGGGATCAAAGAAAGGGGGGGGGATCCCTCTTTCAGTATAGCCGATTATGCTGTAGTACAGTGAGGTTTTTTTGCTATCTTAAGAGTTGCCATTGCTGCGGGGATAGGAGCACGCCATTACGTTGAAGGAGGGGTATCACCCATCAGTGTCAGGCCTTGCAATTACCCCCAGATCCAGAAGGATTAGATTGAGAAGTTGATCCGGGAGATGTTGGAGGTCAAGGTGGATCTTTGGGAGGGGGTATTATTAGACCGGTTCATGAATCGGTCCAGACCGGCTCATGTTTACATCAGGTGGAACAAAGGTTCTGCCCAGCAGGAGGTGGAACTCTTTGGTGGCGCCCAACAAAAATTAAGCACTAATTAAGGATGGGTTTGGGAGAAAAAATTCAAAGTAAAGGTTTGTTTAGGGATTAGATGATTGTGTTTTGCTTTAAGTAGATTTTTCTCCCTAGGGTTAGGGTTATGTTTTGTTTTGTTGAATTTGTTTTCTTGGGCTCTAGCTGTTGGCTAGGGATTGGGAGAACCAGATCTTCCTCTCGAATTGAAAATTCGTTGTATCTTTTTTTTTCATCAATCTTTTATTAGTTATCATGTTTTCTGGTGTTTTGCCATCAAAATTTTCACAATTTCTGTTTTTTTCTTGCGGAAATTCCAAATTTCAGCCACGTTCTTACGTTCTTTCGATTTTTGCAAAACTTTCCTAACATTTTCGTAGCCTTGTAGGATCTAGAAAGATTTTGTTGAATGCATATATTATTGTAGCATTGGGTGTGATAACTTGTGACTCTAAAATCATTGTATAAGAGTGACTAGGGTCTTTGAGGACTTTAAGGGAGATAAAGCCTCTTAAATGTCTTTGAAAATGCCATGAAACCTCTTGATTTGGTTGAAGTGATAAAAGTCCAGGTTGTTGGAGTTAGAGAATATTTTATTCCAGTTGAAAACTTGAAATATAGAGGTTTCAAAATCTCGATTGATATAGTTGGGTGGTCTTTACCACCCCTTACTGCACTGTGCATTTCTGTGGTTATATGCCCTTATAAAGTGCTTTTAATGGGGTGTCTATCTCGCATTTGGTGTCCTTTGCGGCTTTCAAATACGAATGACCTCCAATATCCTACCACTTTATCTCTTGTGTTAGAAAATGCTCCCCAACCACTATTAGGGGAACTTTGTTGGATCTCAGTGTAGTTATCGTATTAGGGATGATAACCTTGTACTTTTACCCTGTTGTGATAGTGACCAACAATCTTCCCATGAGATATCTCTTAAGGTTTAGTGATTTTTTTTAGTAGTTTAACTAAGCTCCTTGAACGGTCACCCTTAGTTTTTCTCGAAGACTAGTCTATGATGAGGAGAGTTGTGAGGAACTCCTTAAAAAAATAGACTTATCTTAGATTGTTAGTCCTAGATGAGAGATTGTGTTTGTTTGGGACAATTTTTTGATTGCTATGCTTTTCAAACTGCAACCACACTTTTGTTTGGCTATTGCTTTCTTGCTTTTTTTTTTTGCTTTCTAGAAATTTTTGTGGTGTTAAGTTGTGTTTTATAACTAAATCCACTAATGTGTGGAAGTTGTAAGAAAGTTGCCGCTCGATTTTTCAAAATAGAACATGCTAGAATACCCACAACAACTTTCTAAGAAGTTATTTTTCTCACAATAGCTTCACAACAATCTTTATAAAATGCTACAACCACCCCCAAACATACCATAAGTGAAATTCATTATGAATTTCTTATCTTTCCTTGGTTATTTCACTTAGTGTTACTCGATATCTTCAAATTATAGTATAAGTTGTCAAATTAAATACCCACGGGATCAATTATACCTTGGTTGGGATGCAACAGAACTTGCGTGTTTCTCTAATCAAGGGAAATATTTGGCTTTTCTTTAGGCCATTACTACCCTTTTGAGGCAATGAATATCCCTCTGCTCAGCAAGTAGCAGTCCATTGAGAGACTGTATGTTGAGATGAGATTCTTTCAAATGTTTATTGAATAATTTCTTCTATATGCATGAAGTCTTGTAGAAATGGCAGTTGGTCAAGCTCTCCTTCAACTACAATCATTTCCAGACATCAAGTGAATATTCCCTTGGGACAACAAACTAGAAAGTATCACAAGCCAACTTTGCCAATAATATGAACGACCATCTTGAAAAATTTTAAACTACTTTTGGCGATGTGGGGCTGCCTTGATGCTTCAACGGATAGTAGAGGGAAAGAGTTGCTTGATTTTAAACCTGCTTGAGACTTTAATGCGAATGTCTATTGCTGGTTGTACTAGATCCGCCCCTTAGCACTGATTTAGTTCATAATGGCAATGCCAAATTATTGCATGTTAGAATATTTTTAGCGGTAGAAAATGGAGTTTATTGTCTTAACATTGCATGAAAATCTCACATATATATAAATGAACCGCAAAGCTCATGAGTTATTGCATGGAAAATTCTGAGAGAAAAAAAAAATCATAAGGCATAACTCAATTAAAACATTCAACTTTATAGGTTAAAGATTATAAATAACTACCGGTCTCCATAATTAAAGGAGGTGGGATTACAAGGTTTAATTGTAAGGGATGCCAATGATGTAGAGTGTATTGGTGTTTGTTAGGTAGATGGGGGAAAGGTGACGGATGTTGGTGTTGACCAAAGACATATTATGACAAGCATGTTATAGTGATTATTGCTGTTATTTGATGATGTATGACTGAGAATGAGTGACAATGATTGTTAATGTGAGTCAATGTCGGGTGATAGAAGATGGATGACAGTAGGTGGTAAACGTAGACGTCAATGAGAACATGTGTTGGTGGATGGGCAATAGAGGACTCCGACGTTGTTTGACTGCAAACAACGGGGGATGAGTGATGATGATTTTCGATGTGGTTCGATGATGGGTGATGGATGTTAGCATCAGTTGTGGTGGACGAGCGGTGATGGACATGGCTTTGGTGGGCGATGGAGGACTAGCAACTATGATGTCAACATCAGTCGATGGTTGTTGATGACAAACAAACGATTGTGGATGTCACTATTGGTCAGCTGCATATGATAGATGGGGGACAGTGGATGGAGCTCTTGAATTTTCTATGAATATCAGATTTCTTTTTATTGAGAATCTTCTCCTCTAGGTGCATAAACATGATCTATTTATATATTTATAGAGTTTGTTCTGTTCATTTCTATCGTAATTTGGGACATCACATCTAACGGTTTGGAAATGCACCCTTTGATTTTTGATATTTTTGGGTATCTCAATGCCTTAATAAGCTTGAAATTTAGTGATTTGTACTTGTTGGATTTTCTGCAGTGACTTTATTATGTTGCATTGAATTTAAAGCGCTGTGACTGGAAATCAAATTTGATCTTTTGATGTACCTGTGGTGTTAGCAACACTAAAAAAATAGTTGGGTATTTGTGATGATTTTTAATACCAAACATATGTGGGCAGGCGGAGGTGAGAAAAAAAGAGGAACGAGATGCTGCTGAAGCTCTGAAGCGTGAGGAAGAACTTCGAGAAGCAAAGAGGCAGCAGCAGAGGCTGAACTTTCTACTTTCACAAACTGAGCTCTACAGTCATTTTATGCAGAACAAGGCTTCTTCACAATCCACTGAAACTTTACCTGTGGCAGAGGGTGAAGATACAGAAAGGACATCAAGTGCAGATGTTAAATCTGGAGAAGAAGAGGATCCTGAAGAAGCTGAATTCAAGAAGCAAGCTCTAAAAGCAGCACAACATGCTGCTTCACAACAAAGAAAGATAACAAATGAATTTGATAGTGAATGTTTGAAGCTTAGGCAAGCTGTGGAACCTACAGATGTAGCAAATGAATCTTCAATTACTGGATCTTCAAACATGGATCTCCTGCACCCGTAAGATCAAAGAACTCTGTTCATAAATAAGAACTAAGAATGTAAATAGAAGAAAGGGTGAATATATTACTGATTTTTTGCTTGGCACTACCTATTCCAGTCAATGAAAACCCACATCTTCATGATCCCACGCCACTTAGATTTCTTTGTGGAATTTCACTTTGAATGAACTAAATAGTATATTATTATTTGCAGATCAACAATGCCCATAAAATCTTCTGTGCAGACGCCAGAGCTGTTTAAAGGCACGCTTAAAGAGTATCAATTAAAAGGGTTGCAGTGGCTTGTTAATTGTTACGAGCAGGTAATCTTTTGGGCCAGGAAAAAGTAACAGAATGTGAGCTTTTTTTAATTGACATTTTTCTTTTCTTATATATGAAGGGTTTGAATGGCATCCTTGCTGATGAAATGGGATTAGGAAAGACCATTCAGGCCATGGCATTTTTGGCTCATCTAGCTGAGGTTTGTTGTTTATGTTATTTAAAAGAAATTTTAGTTTTTGTATTGATTATATTTAAATAACCAACTGGCTTTTCCGTTCAACTAATCAATAATTCAAATAAAAAAAAGCAATAATTCAAATTTTTTTGTTTTTTATAAGTTCTTATTACTCTTTATTCTTTCAGATGCATCATTAGCACCATGCCCTATGATTGTATATAATGTTTTTCTTCTATTGTTAAGCTCCAAAGGTATGCCTTCTTGGAAGCCTATCGCAAATGCTAGGGCCAGGGTGTGTACAACAACCATTCCCAAACCCCGCATTGGTGGGAGCTCCATGGATTGGGTACATGATGTTGGATAGTTTAGGGTTAGGGTTTTTAAATATAACTACAATGCTGCAAAGTATATAAATCACACAAGAGAAGTAAATATTTGTAGATCGGAGACCACTATTTATGCAAAAACATACCTTCTTTAGATTCAAATCAACAAATATGAGAATTGGAACTGAAAAATAATGCACTGATCAAATAGTTTTGAAGAAATTAATGAAAGTTCAAACCACACAAAATCAATTAATTATTATAATTTATTTACTACAATTAAAATTCTCAGTCTGTAAAATTTAGACAAAATCAGAAATATTAACATCCAATAATAAGTTATGTTCAAGAAATTATGCCAAAGAAAGAATTTACCCAATTAAAAATGGCAAGCCTTAAACTAATACTTGGAGACAACTTTTCTCAGAATTAGGTAATCTCATTTTGTCATACTAATGGGAATCGCATATCCAACTTACACAGACAAGATAAACAACTGAGGAATTTAAATCAATCAAAGTTATCAATTACATCACATATCATTTATTTATAAATTACTTGTCCTGGTAGATACACTTGGCACAAGATACGCCTAATTCAATTTCAATAATTATCAAGTCTAACTTAGGTTTTATCCATAATTCATATATGTTGGCCTAAGAAAGTTGTTGATGTGGGAATTAGTAACAATACTAGAAAATATGGTAAATAACACTTTCAAGAACCAGAGATATAACAATTCGATAACTAATAGTAGTTTGCCCCTCGAAGCAGATAGTGTGGTAGTGGCCCCAAGTTATAGAATTCCCATCCAAATATATTGCATAACAACAATAAAGGAGTAACAATTGCAACAACCTCCATTAGTTATAGCTACAATAATCGGTGATAAAGCAACTATTTTCTTACATCAATATCTCGACTTGAAAAAATATTGCTCTAATAAATTGAACTTTTGATATTCATCAAGCAAATCAATGCTTAAAAATCGTGCTTCATGTAAAGTGATACATAAATTATCACAAATAGGTTTGTAATGCCATTACACTAAATATTTCTAAAATCCACCCTAAGCGGTGTGCACAGTCTATCTTCAATAACAAGCTGAGTGCAATTATGTGGCAGAGGAATGGATGTAGATTCACTAAGAAGAGATGAAAAGAGAGAATAACCAAAGGAGTTGACAGTGGGATCATGAAATAAGACCAAGTTAGACATATCGAAATTTAGATTAATTCTATAGTTTTTTTTTTTAATTTTTAATTGGTAGGATAATGTACTGCAAGAGATGGCCCTGCTTTTCTTGTATTTAATTTCTTCAAGGTTCCTAGTTATAACCTTTTAATGTACCATGACCTAATGACTAGTTTAAATTCAATGCATCTTCTGTTAACGTATTAAAAAAGCTTATAATTTTCATATATAGTAGCAAACTTTCAATGAATAAGCTTATGCACATCAAGAAAATCATGCAAACGACTGAAATGATATGAAATAAGTAGTGGAAAATGTTAAAAATTCTATTTTGTGTTTGAAGTTGTACTAATAAATACCTCTATTTAATTCCTAAATGAAGTTATGATGAAGAACTTAAAAGAAAATAAGCCATGATTATATGATATGCTTATAATATCGAAAACACTTTTAAAGGAAATGAAGCCAAATTGTTTTAAATAGGACTTGTGATGAGTTAGACACTTGTAGTATTAATTGGGTGGATGGAGTTTTAAATTTCAAATTTCTTTTAAAGAATTCATTTTAATAAACTGTTTGAAATATGATGCAACTTAACTTTCTCTATGACGTTCCGTTTATAAATTAGGGAACCAAGGAGCCTAGAGCCTAACATGAAATCAATTTTACTTTTCATTCATCATAATATCAATCGAAACAAATAATTTATTATGAATTGTCTTTTATTAAGCTTCCATTTGATTCATCAATTACAGTATACTTAATAAGTTCAGTTTCACATTCAGGCGTTGATTGAATCTCGCATATAAGTTCAAGTTTATGTGTGTTCTCATGCTCAATATTGCTTCAAATTCCAATTCTAACTATTGTGAGTGATATAGTTTTTAAATAGAAATATGATCTATTGAAGACGCCAATTCAAATCTAATAAATCAAATTTAGACTCATTATATGACCTGCTATCATATTTTGCATTAAAAAATCCCATCAAAAGAGCATAGGTGAATTGTAACAGTTGGACCAGTACAATGTAGCTTTTTTTTTTTAACTCACAATTTACTAAATTGCTATAGATTGTGCATAACTATGTTTCAGATGATGAATTATTCTACACATACTATTTTTCAACAATTTAGAAAAGTAGTGTTTCAAAAAAAAAAAAACAGACAAAATTTTTGCAAAAAAAATACTTAAATATTCATAATTATGTTCCATACGTACATGTCAAAAGTTACACATTAAAGTTTTCCTGTGTAAAAAGTAACTTCGTTTCAAACACCATAAATTTATATTTTTTAATCAGAAAAATCTCAAATCATCGAATTATTAAAAATGAGATTGGCAAATGCAACCTAGTTAAAGCCGACAACTTTTAGAATCATATCTTAAAAAAAAAAAGAGCCAAAGTGCTCAAAACAATATTCACCATCTAGAAATCCTTCTCTCTCTCTTCTCTCTCTCTCTCTCTCTCTCCTCTCTCTCTCTCTCTCTCTCTCTCTCTCTCTCTCCTCTCTCTCTCTCTCTCTCTATTTATCTATCTATCAATCTTGATTGTTGTGATTGGATAAAATGGTTTTGATAGTGAAATAATTTATATTTTTATTTTTAAAAATCGGCCGACTGCCACGGCGCTCATACGCTTGTGTAGCATGCTCCTATGGGACTCCACAACACCACTCTCTAGAGCTACAACACCTCCTAGCACTGCGACGTCATTAATTACCAAAATTCCTAAAAGCTCTGTGTTAAGCACTGCCTACCCCGTTTGTAGCACCACTATTTCTAGTGGCGCCATTTCCAGTGGCGGAGCTAAAACTTTTCATAAGGTGGCTTGTTATTTTTAAAAAAAAATCCCACATCTTTTTTCATCTGAGCTTGGGACAAGCATTAGTAGTTTTAAAATTTTATTTAAAAAATATTACTAAATATATATGAAAAATTCTAACAATTTATAGCATATGTTTTCTTCACTAATGAAAAAGTTGAATAATAACATGTTGTCAATACATCTAAATTTTCATTTTCAATATAAGCGATTAAAGTATCATTTATCCACTAATCTCTAATTTGATTTTGCAGTTGATTTTTTTATGATAATCATTATAGAAAATCGTCTTAACTCTAATTGTTGCAACGAGTAGTACTAATACCGGCTTTAAAAGCCTAAAAGTAAGGGAATATAATATTTCATTCTTGCACTTTATCATTTGTTCAATAAGACTCACAACATGAAAATTGATAATTACTGGCGGCTTTTTCCGGCAGTTAATATCAATTTCGCAGTTTTCCGTGGTTGTTTCCCACCGTATAAATCGCATAGGAAATAAATTGTGGCAGTCATTTTCTGGTGGACTAAAGGTTCCAGCAGCTTTCCATCGGCCAACATAGCTAATAAATTTCGACGGTCATAGCGTCGACGACCGCCGATTAATTATCGGCGGCGTACCACACCTTAAACGCCGGTAAATTTCTTGAGGTCAAAGCACTGACAAACGTCGGATATAACCTATCCAGTGGTTATTATCCATTGGCATTTCCGACGGTTTTATTATTAAAACTGTCGGGTAAACTGTTATTAGAACAAGGGTCACACGGACGATTTAACCGCTGGTAATTCCGGCAGTTCTTTGCCCCAAATTACCACAGTAATTGGGATTGTCATGTATTGACTTTCTATATCTTTTAACAATAAAAATTAAACATTAGTCTACATATTCATAATATAAGTTTTCAACTAATTATCAAAAATCATCAAATTTGAAGAGTGAAGTAATTGGATATAAGTTTGTCATTCTAATTAAATTCTCTTGTTAAATGCTTGGATGGATTAAACGAGTAATACACAAAAGTAATTCAATATTTGCCTCAGTGAAATTATTATTCAGCTCTTAAAATTGCATATCAATTATCTGTGAAACATATATCAACTAAAAAATGATGTAAATTTGTCCTTTCTTGAAGTCCATGTTGTGGGAGTCTATAGACATCCATTTATCATTTAAATTCAGTATGATTATTTTTATGTTTATCAACAAAATAAAGTCATACCGCTTGTTATCTCTCATGTATGTAACCTAATTTTTTATATTTGAACTAAAGACATGACATTCATGATATCTTGATCTTTTCTTTGCAAAGCTTCTAATAGTTCATTAGTGATCTTAGTATGTATTTCATTACACACATACAAAAAAGAATAAAAAGACTGCAATGATTAACATAATGCATAAAAGTTTTTCCTCTATGTTTCAGAGCTTATGTCATCCTCCTAGATAATTTCAAGCACATCATTAACTGATAGAATATTGTAATCAATCTAATCAGTGACTTATAATGAAATCTCATATTGTTTCACTAGCACGCCATAAAGATATTTCTTGATTAATCATCATCAGCAAATAGTACTTCACCATTTCTGTAAGCACTTAATGTCATATCCCGTTGTTTTCTCTCTAAGCTAATCACGACTACATGAAACACCAAGAATATTAATCATGTTTAAATTATGGTATAACCAATAGTTTAAACATAATTTTTTACAAAGCTACTAAGGCTAATTGAAGTTGGAGTGAGAAGCAGTAAATAATATGTAGATTTATTATCATTAGAAAGTGATTTAAACTCATTAAATTCTCCTCTCATATTTTTTGCTCCATTATAACTTTGACCACAAACTTTTGAGTGAGACAAATAATGATTTGTGTAGACCTGTTCAATTGCATTTTGAGATATCTAACTGACGTTTCAGAAACATGTACAACACCCAAAAAATGTTTAATAATTTGATCTTTCTTATTCACATATTGTTTAACGATAGTCATTTGTTTTTTTCTGATATGTCCAGCAAGCTTCATACACAATAATAGAGAAGAAATTAGCACAAACTTCTTTTTTTATGTTCTGAATGTAAAAAAGATCACTCTACTAATATCTTTATGAATATCATGGTCAATTAATTTCAAATCTCAAGAGCATTCTTTAATACAATATTATTTATATCTTCATTATGTTTTGTCAAAAATTGCAATAACACAAGAAAATTGCCAAAAAATTGCAATAACACACATTATTCAAATTATCTAAAAGCTAATCCTTGTCTTAGAAGAAATTTCACACAATCAATAAATAATTTAAGTGATATGATATGCATTTATAACTTGATGAGACTGCATGGAAGATAAAGTTAACATGTTGATCTTATTTCATTAATCCTTATAATTTTAGTATTGTATTATTATAGCACTATTATATTCTCCTATACAGTGGCGAGAGCCAGAAAGTTTATCAAGGAGGGGCTAACATTATGTTATTAAAATTTTTCCTCAACTTTTTTCATCCGGGCTTGGGACCGGCATAGGCAGTTTTAAAACTTTTTTTATAATAATTATCCAAAAACATATATATTAAATATAAGAGAGTAAACAACTTACAATTTATAACGTCGACTCTTCATATTCTGAAAGATTGAATGATTACTTCATTATCAATAAGAATCCAAAATCTTTTTCAACATAGCAAGTAATAAATCATTCATCCATTGATCGTCAATCCTTATTTCGCAGCCGATTTTTATATAATATTCATGGCAGAAAATGCTCTTTCGACGCCTCTGTAGCAACGGGTAATACCAATGCCAGTTCAAGTAATCTAAAAACAACAGGATATACATATCCTTCCTGCATTGGATCATTTTTTCAGCAAAGACTTCTTATATCTTTTAATGAAGAGAACTGATCATCAGATCGCATATCCATAATATAAGTATCCAATTGATTTTGAAGAATCGTCTGATCAAAAGACTAAAATCAGTTGGATAAAACTGTGTCATTTTTAATCAACTTATCTTTGTTGAATGCATTAAAACCATTATTAGGATTCAAACATGCAATACACAAAAGCAGTTCGGTATTTGCTTCTGTAAAACGATTGTTCAGCTCTTGAAGCTCAGCTATTCAAGCACTGTGTAGAAAATTTCAACCCGGAAATGATATAAATTTGTTATTCAAACATGCTTTTGAACTCGAGATCCTTGAAATATCTCTCCGGTATTCAAACTTGTACTCAAGGATCACTTGAAACAAATATTTGATTGCTAAGAAAAAATTTCATAAATCAAATTTTATCCAAAAGAATAATCTACAATCATGTTTGTTCAATACCTAAAAGACCTACTATTGTTTTTTTAAATGATCTTTTGCTGTTTTAAAATTTTTGAATATTCTAACTTCTAAGAGTCTAACAGAGTAACAAACTAAGACTAACTTCTTCTATGAAAAAACCAAATCAAAATCAACCGGTATAATTTTCATGTTTTGTTCCTTAATTAATTTAGTTCCAAAATCAACCTCTGGCTCTCGGCACTCTGGCAGTCTCGCAACGTCGGCGTCGCGGTCGCCTCTTCGAGTCTCGGTTCTCTGCTCTCCTGGCCGAAGGGACGAATACACAAATACATGCTCTCCGGGCTCGCAATCTCACTGGGCGTGGGCGTGAGATGTGAAGTAGTAGCGTCGTGGCGGGGCGAAGCCGAAGCGCCGACGCAGAGGAAGAAAATGAAATCGCGGTGTGCGTGAAGAGGAAGCCGAAGCGAACGAAATGACGAGTGTAAACAGTTTTTTTTAATCAGTTTTTTAAAAAAAACCGGTTTAAATACTGGGTTAAGTATAGTCTTAAATTTTTTTTAAATAGTTTTTTTTGGGGGGGGGGGGGGGGCACGTGCCCCCCCTTGCACCCCCCCCATCCGCCCCTGCCTATATAAGATCAAAATCTCAGGTTTTTTATAATCGAGAATTCATTTCTACAAAATACCTCCATCATTTTCTTTCCTACTCCTTCTACTCCAAAAGATAACATACAAATATATGCTTTTTTCCTTCTAAATACTAAACCAATCAAGTATTTATCAAACCACTTGGATTGAAATGTCCATCTTTGATCCTAAACTTACTTTTAGGAAAGTCATAGATTGTGAGTCTGACATGACCCTTTTTTTTTAAGTCTGACATGACCCTTTATGTAAATATGATTTTCGAATTTGATCACGAATATTATACTAAAATTCCTAAATAGGTATACATAATCTAAGATCTGATTGAAGATTTTTATGTATCTATTTCCATGCTTTTGATATTTCTATCTATTACAACTTCTTTTTTATTTTTGTTCATCATCATTTTTTTTAATTCTTTATAGGTGTTATTATACAATATTTTGATGAGACTTCTAAAATAGTCTTCATAATCTTATTGCAAAGTCAAACTACATAAAACATATAGAAGTTATATATAAGTTCTTCTAAGAGAGGAACTTAGCAAACTAGTACATGTGAAAATACTAAAGGTGAAACGAACCAACAAACAAAAATCATAAAATTAATGAACCAGCAAAAAAAACTACAATCATCATGTATACGCTAACGAAAATAACTTGCAATTGTTTTGGACCTAAACTGAAACTAAAAACAACAAAATAGAAATTGTAAAATGAACAACAAACATATTAGAACTTCTTACCTTGAAGTTTGGGCTGTAGGCTGAATATATTCGACGATTTCGAAATTCGAAGGCACGAGCCACGGGCTAACCGTTGGAGGTGATACTTGTGCGTGATCTGGGCACACACTCATACGATTGCGAACTATGCGAGTAAAAGTTGCTGGCCGCCGGGGTTGAACTATTGGACCACTAGAGACCAGAGGTACATGCAACAAAGTGAGAGTTTCTGCATGCCGCAAGAGGTTGAATGCCCAATGCTCTTTATTGTGAATAATTAGGGCAAGCTAGGCATGTGAAAGCAGAACAGTCAATGAGAATACTCATGTTTTTTTTCCGGGCAATGGGGGCTTGTATGTTAGATGTCCCTTGCTATAATGCTTTTAAAATATTAATTGTATAAAGTTTTGCATGTCCAAATCAATTATACTAGTTTCGTATAAAGAATTTTGCATGTCTTAAAAGCACCGATTCATTAGGGGTGTTAAAATGGGTAATCGGGTTGTGGTTTAGATCAAACTCGAAACTAACCTGAATATATCTTAGATGACTCGAACCTGACCCGTTTTCATAAACTGGTTTAATTACTGTACCCGAACTCTACCCAGGTCGACACAAATCGCCAACCCCTTAATTTAATAATTTTTTCAAGTTTTTTCTAAATTTATTTTTATTTTAGCTGACAGGATAACGTCGAGTTAACAAACATTACAATAAAACAACCACAATGGCCACAATCATAAAGGCACAAGGCACAAGTAGCATGGAATAGAACTAAGCAGTATGATAGCGGGTCCACAACAAATACAAAAATGACAAATTCAATAGTAGTTCCAAAGGCCACAACCCACAACTCCACAAGGCACAACCCAACAATTGAACTTACATGAAATAAACAAAGCAACATATCCACATTTCAATAGAACAAAAAACTTAATTAGAAATTGTAGCACAAAAACAAAGAAAAATAAATTAAATAGCAAATAAAATGGATTACTTCTTTGCAATATTAAAATTCAGTTTTCCATACTCATTACAAGTCTACAAGACTTCAAATTATAATATCAAATTCAAAACAAACAAAATAGAACTACAATGCATGCTCAATAGTCAATATCAAAATTATATTATTTTTAAGCTTCAACTCTCCAAACTTCACAAATTCAACTCAAAGCCTTAACATAAAAATATAGAAAAATATATTATGAAGTCATAAGATATTGGACCGCAACAAGTGAATTTTACTAAAGTAGTGTATAAGATCAAGCAACAACAAGTTCTAATGTTACATCAGAAAAATCACAAAAACCAAAAACTGCTAATAATAAATATATCTTGCTAATTAATGTTATATGTTACCTGCATCAAGCTCAAGTAGTCAGTAATAGATGTCTATGTATGTAAATCATTGCATATTCTAATAATACTGTGAAGTGTCTAAGATCTCTTAAGTATGCAAATCATCACAAACAACCCGTCAATGTGAAAATTGGAATATTGGTATCAGAAGAATAACAACAACAACTCCTTACATACATAACCCCAACACTATAACAAAGCATAACAAGAAACAAAGCTGGAACATGTCCAACAACATGTCAACAACATAATTCCTAGCATGCCAGCAAAAAAACTCCTATAAAAATCAAACTCATATAGAGATACTCACAATCTACAAAAAAAAAAAAAAAATGAAATAAGGGTTTAACCATTTAGGGTCGTTGGCCTTGGGTTACGGGTTGACAACCTCCATTCTCCAACAAAGTCAAAATAATATAAGAATAACAAATATAACATTACACTATTACTATTTTATAATGTAAGAATGTAAAATCCTAAACCCCTAAATCTAAAAATGTTATAAATCCTTAAACTCCAAAAAACACCTTCACTTAATCACTTTCACATCCCAAAATAAAAATGTCAAAATTGGCAAAACTGAAAAAAATCAATAAAAAGGCAAAAACCTAATTCGAAAAGCTTACAGAGAAATAAATAGAAATAAGGAATATTACAACATAAGAAGGGAAGGCCCTACGAAGTGATTCATAGAACTTGCAACAGGAAATCGAGAAAGTTAAGGGGAAACCCAAAAGCATGAGAACACCATATTCTAGAATGTCTAGTGACTCTAGCCGTCAAGACAACTGACGTTCGAAGATAAGACATAAAGCAGAGAAGAAACCCTAGGTATAACCGTATAAGATAATACACAAGGCCACTTGGCGGGGGGGGGGGGGGGGGGGGGGGGGGGGGTGACATGGGTAAACAGGAATCCGAGTTAATCGAACCTAACCCAACTATAAAACGGGTCAAAATTGGATTAGAACCCGACCAACTTCTTTGTCAGGTTTTCCTGAACTCAAAATTTTTGGGTCAAGTTCAGATTAATATTTGACACCCCTAAGGTAGTTAGAGATAGATCTGTTTGATTATAATATAATAAATTTAGCTACTATGGCTACTTATGAAGCATCTTTAGGGTGTTTATTATTTGGAATTGATCCTTAATTAAAAATTAGTTCGATCAAGTATGTAATCTCAATGCATATATAAGTTGGAAAGCTTCTAAAATTAAATTCATGATACACCCGAACTCTGATTTGAACATATTATTGTTAATTTTATCGACTCGATGAAATGAACCCAATAACCACAAAAATGGTCCAATCCAAATCTGTAATGAGCCTAGATCAATAACTTTAAAGTGTAATTAAAAATTTTAGAATATTATTTGAAAGACCAAATGACCTTTAAATATGGCATATTTAAAGTCAAATCAAGTGTCACATATTAGACAAATCCAACGAGCTCAATATCAATAAAATTTTGACAAATCTAAGATACTTAAATGTTGAGCAAATAATTTACAATCATAGGAGATCACTACGAGTTTGTCCAATAAGTGTTTTAGATTCACCCATATGTACAATGCATGAAGGCATTCCACCTTAAACAAGTTTATTAATAGGCCACAACTCTCTATAGAAGGCAACCTTCAGTTGAGATTTGTGAGAATTCAAGACTTGAAGAATCCCAAAGCTCCTACCGCACCACTGTCATCAAACCTTTCTCACTTCGGCCACTTTCATCAGACCTTTGCTAGCATACCACCATTATCAAACCACGACTAACCTCCTCCATTGAACCTTTTGCCAAGGGACACCACATTGAACCATCGTGAAAAATCCGACCTTGCAAATGAATTTTTTGCCGGTCGATTGGTACCATTAGACTTTGGTCGGGTTGTGTGTTGGACCTTCGCGCTTGAATGCCATCGTTAAGACATTTGTTCCCAAGCCCCACAGTCAGAAGTTTTGTCTACTAACTATTGTCATGAGAACCTTCATGATCAACATTACCATTAACACTTGCCACCTGACCATCGTCGTCGGACCTAGTCATCTAACTATTTCATTGGACCTTCCTTGCCAATCACCTAAAAAATTGGTGCAGCCTAATCAACACTGTCAAACTTCTTGCACTTAGGTCCAAAGTACGAGCGTACTATGACATGTTTTTGTCAATTCTTCAAACTTTTATAATCATGCTGTCTCTAATGGCTATCAGTTGGAAGTAAATATATGTAAATTATTCAAAAAAATGAGTTTTACAAATATTGGTGTTTGGTTGGATGAAAATAAATACAAAGTAAAGTAGATGTAATGTAAATCTTTAGTTCTTTTTGAGGTAAACTAAACTTGCCCAATTTTGAGCGAGAACTACTTACACCACAAGCAATTTGCTTGAACCTCCTCCAGTAGCCACCATCGGTGATGCTCACCGTCGGCCCTGCCACCCTCCGTCAGTCACACAGGCCATCATCGTTGCATGCCACCACTGTCGTCAGCTACTACTGTCGTCGACCACCACACACCTATTGCAGGGTCCACTTGTTGCCACTGGTCACTGCACTATCGGCCACCGCCACCTGCTACAACCTGCCATCGGCCATCGTCGCCACTGCCACCATTGCCTCCACACATCGACACCACTATTTTTGGAATTTACACTACATTCATTTGCTTCAAAAAAAAAAAAAACATACAATACACTTTTACATTGATCCAAATAACTCCAAATTATTTCTTTTATACTACATTCCTTTTATGATGCGTTCTTTTTTAGTCTACCAAACAACTCCTCAATTAAGGTACAAATAAATCTTTTTAATTAACACTTGCACAGTGGAATCATTTCAGCTATACAATATCTCTTTGTTTGTCCCCTTTCTAGTTTTCCACAATAAATTTTTGTTATATCCATTTTTTTTTTCAATTTTCTATTCATGCGATGTATCTATCGTACAAAACTATAACAAAAAATGCTCTTACTCACTACCATGAGTTCTCTTGCCTGTAACATGAATATTGTTTTGTTACACCTCCCCTCAAATTGAAGATTGTTCAAATTCCATGGATTTGATGGTGATTTGGTTTTGAGTTGATTTGCATTCAAACATGCCTAACACATTCAGTTGTCTGAAGCATAGGCTGATTGGCTTATATGAAAACCTTGTTAATGTTCATGACTTGTGTACTCATAAATAAAGAAATTGGCACAATTTTGCTTATGTTAAGGTTTGGGGTGTTAATTCGGTCAGTGGGTCGGGTTCGGGTCGAACCCGACTTGATCTGGCTCTAAATGAGTCAAGCGAATCCGGACCCATTTTTGTAAAACGGTCAGTTTTTTCAACCAGACCCAACCCGCGCGGGTTGCCGGTTGACACAACCCGACCAAATTTTTGAAATAAATAAAAAAATGCTCGGGTTTCCAATTTCCGGTTGCTACTCCCGGCGGCGTAGCGACAGTGGCGGAGCAGCGACAACACGCGACACAGCGAGCCAGGCTAGCAGTGACGCGAGTCACCCTACTCGACAGATGCATCGGGACGCACTGCGCAGGCCGGCCGCGCACGTCGTGACTCGAGGCTTCGGGACGCACGAACTTGACAGCTGATGCTTCGGGATGTGACTAGACTCTTTGGGCGATAGCGATAGCTGCGAACTCGGGTTTGACAGGGCAGGGCAGGCATCAGACGCGGGGCAGAGGTTTTCGAGTCATTTTCGGGTTGCCGGGTCAACCTGAACCCGACCCGTTTTTGGTCATTTTTTGAACGGGTCAGTTTATTGAACTTGAACCCGATTTGTTTCACAAACGGGACGACCGAACCCAAATATTTTCGTGTCAAGTTTCAGGTCATGTAAAAAATTGACACCCTAGTTAAGATAGTGTTGATCATATGTGAGAAGCCCATCCATTCAAGTAGAGTATGATCCTTTAATAATATATTATTCATGTATATCAGAATATAAATGAACTCATACAACACTACCAACGGTCCGATTTAGCACTAAATAAGTTCAAATCAAGCAATTGAAACATACTTAAGATTTTAAGATAGTAATTTAATGATAAAATAATCTTCTAATCTTGCATGCTTATAATCAATCAAATAGCTTGATGAAATGAATCTTACGACCAAAATCATTTAATTATGATATGATTAACCCACAAGATTATAATTATAGGATCAAGCGGATCAACTTGAATCGTTTGATAGAGCATTTTGAATTATATACATTTACAAATGCCCCAATAAAGAGCAATGCATCATTTCTTCATGGAGAGAGTTTGAGAGCCGAGAGAACTAAATAAGTAATAACTCAATTGTATTTTTCAGCAGTTGTCGTTAACACCATAATTAGGAATCACTATCATCATCATCATCTGACTTAGCACTACATTCAATCTTATTATTGCACTTCAATAATGAGTTCGTGGACGTCCATTTTTGTAATCCTTAGAATAAAAAGTAAGAAAATTATTTTCAATTGTGCAATCATGAAAAAGTTTTAATATTTCACTTTTATTTATATATTTTGGATCTTTATAAGAAAATAAAATATTAAATACCCATTCTATAATTATATAAATTTTTAATATATAACACATTTAAATAAATTTTATCTGTTCAATGATAAAATTAATAATTAAATTAATTAATTTAAATCAAATCATTACACTTCATCAAATACACAGCCAGACACAGCTCATCTTAGCTGTTGGTTGAGAGCTTAGGCTTCCAACTAAGAGGTCTTGGGTTCGAGTCTTGTGTATGCGTTTGTGTGTGTGAATTTGACTAAATGACCTAAATGTCCAAAAATAAAAATAAAAAAATACACAGTCAGTCTAAGTTATTAAACAAATCTAAGCTGGATCGATTTCACGCACGGGTAGGGGTGGCACTGCGCACCCTTTTTTGCCTTCCCCTCCTCCAACCTATGGTTTTCGAAGCCTGGGCGCCGGATAACGGGGCCCATTCTGCGGTACACGATAGCATCTACCGCTTCCCTTACCTGCTTCTCTCTCACCTCCACAACCTCGACTTTCTCTCTATCTATGTCTCGTCACACGCTGGCCATGCCTTTTTCCATCCTAGCTTCCCATCGTTTCCTCTATACTCCAACCGCCGGATCACACGTGCAGCTGTCACGTGCCTATCCCTTTCGTGCTCCTCTAATTCCTCACCCTCGTTTCCGTCGTTAGACGGCGACCATCGCGCGAGCGACCTAGGGTTAGGGCTTCCCTATGATTCTTGCTGTTCCTGTTCCTGTTGCTCTTCCTCGCCTCTCGTGCGTGTGGATTGAAGCCGAGGCCGACCATGGAGCCGAGGCAGCCGAGCGAGGCAACAAGAATGGGCTTTCATATTCGAATCTCTTCATATCTCGAGGTAACCTTCTGTTTTCCGCTTTGTTGTGGTTGGGGAAGTTATGGGTTCTCTCCCCAACAGGAGCACGGGTTTTTTCCGAGGTTATGTTCTTCCGTGCCTTTGGTTTTCATTGTATTCCATGTTGGATTGCGCTAGCAGTTAAACGGGATTTTTTTTCCCCTTATAAATTGATACGGTGGTAGTTGGTTGTCTACGTAATAAGATGGCGCAAATGTTTTGAGCATGTTGTTCTTGGAGGTGCTGTTTAATTGTACTTGTTTTTGTTTATTAGTTTCTTTGTTCGTTGAAATTTTAGGTATTTTAGCTTATTTCTTAAAATTTATTTTTTTTCTTGATTTCAATGCAGTCTTTGACGAACTATCAACTCCCACGACCTGATGATGATTTTAATCATTATGACAACAGTAGTCAGGATGAGAGCAAGGACAGCCAAGGTAGGTTACTTGTTAGCCATATCTCAATTAGTTCTTTTGATTTTCTGTTAAATTTAAGTTCAGTTTAGTACGTGCCAATTTTTTGTTGTAAACTTGAGGAGAATTGGTTTATTTTGAATTCTATGTAAGGATGCGTTGCGTAATATAAAATTGTGATGCATGACTGATTTTTTTTTTTTATATGACTGTATTGTGATCATTTGTGTTTGGGTCGTCAGGACATAGGAACCTTATTTGATCGCGCTAATGGGGCTGTGATAGACAGGCCTTCTGACCCAACAAGACGGCTAAATAAGGCGATGTTGATTCTGTAGGCTGGTTTGAAACTTTCAAACGGAAAAATTCTGAAAAACAATGATGAAGAAGTCAATGACTACGGAACTGGAATCTCTGACGAGCATTATCGTTCAATGCTTAGTGAACATGTGCAGAAGTACAGGAGAGTGAAGCTTAAAGATTCTTCTGCAGCTTCAGGTACCGCAAGATGGCCGTTCCTATTTCTAGAAGGAATCATGGCTTGAAAGGAGGGAAGTTTAGCATATGAACCTTTAGTTTCTGTAAAGGAGGAGAAGACATTTCGTGAGATGGATTATGTCGCCTGATGCTTGAAGCTGATTTTGAATCGGAATATGGGGGAAGCAATAGATTTGCTTCCTCCCTGGATTTTTCTTATTTGGATATGGGGATGGCGTTGCATATCGTATTCCTCCAACTTATGATAAGCTGCTGACTTTATTTAAGCTACCAAGTTATTCAGAAATTAAGATAGAAGAAGAATTTTCTTAAAGGTACCCTGGATTTACGGTCTCTAGCAGCTATGATTGCTTCCAATAGGAGACAGGAGAGTCAAAATCAAGGAGGGTTGAGTGAACCTACTACCCAATATGAATCACTGCAAGCCAGATTGAAGGCTCTTTCATCAAATAACTCAAATCAAAATTTTACTCCTCAAAGTTGATGTTAGTTTGGATCCTCACTCAATTCCCGAAGGTGCAGCAGGTAGGATTCGACGGTTTAATTATGTCAGAATCTGGTACCTTGCAGCTTTATTTTTTTAAAGTTTTGGAAAGGGAGAGTCATATGAGGTGAGTTATTATCACTCATCAAGATGCATTTTTTATCCTAGTATTTTTTATGTGATATCTTTCTCGTAGAGCTTCAGATTATTGAACGCAGTTTGCCTAAGACTCAAATAGTGAAAAAAGATCCTTCTGTGATTGAAAGAGAGGAGATGGATAAGATTGGGAATGCGTGGGTTACTATTGCTAGGCGAGATATTCCTAAACATCACAAGTTATTAACAATTTGTTTCGTAAGCAAATAGCTGATGCCAAACGCTGGTCAGAAACCTGCCAAAGAGAGGTATCAATACTTTCATTTAATTTTATTTTCACAGTTCATTCCTTTTTGCAATAGTTAATTATTCTCTTATCTCAGTCTCCCTTTCCTTCTTTTCTCATTGATGGGTTGCTTTTACTTGCCTCTAACACATGCTACTTCTGTTAGGTAAAATTGAAAGTTAGACAGGTCACTTAAGTTGATGAGAACTGCTGCAATTCGCACTAGGAAGCTAGCCAGAGACATGCTAATATTGTGGAGAGAGTGGATAAAGAGCAGGTGAACTTTTCTTTTATAAATTACTTGACTCTTTTGTTGCTTTTGTCAGTCACTTTGTGATAATGCTAAGTTTTAGTCCATTTGATTTATTCATCCATTGTTAAACATATAATGGTCCATTCTTTTGGAAGTAGTTTGTGATCTTCTGCAAATCATGATAGTGTATTTGTAACTCTTGCGGAATACAAAAGCTTGCCAAGTTTAAGTTAAATTTTGAGTCTCAGCGAGCATGTATGAGTTACTTCATATTTGCACCACAGTAGTCATTTTTCGTGTACATCATTGTATGATTTGAAATATGAATTCATTTGTTACAGATTCAACAATGTTAATAACATAGTAAAAAAATGATATACAGTTGACTGGGATATATATATTTGTATCTGTATATGCATGTTTGATTGTATGCAGATCTTACATGGAAATATAATTCTTGTCAAAGGTCATTTGCACATTTGTTAGTGTATTCTCTACCGATGGGCCATATTCTCCAATGCCTTCACAAGATTATGATCTGTTAAAAATGAATCTTATAAGGCCATAACACGTAGCAATAGGTTGAAGCATTGAAACAGCTTGAAATTAAACTATGAACATTTTTAAAATAGATGACAGAGGAACTTCTCATACGTCTTAGGGATTGATTATATTGGTCCAGCCATGATTTTACAGCTGATTTGTAACTGCATGTAAATTGAACTTTGAACCCTTTAAAAAATGTCAAAGAGTAACATCTCACACCCCACAGGAATAATTTGGTATTTCATTTGCTTATGTATTGTTCCTATCTAACCCATATGGGCTTTATCTGGCTGTGGTGAGCCCATATCATAATTAATTTTTTTAATCAGATTATGCACAAAATTGCTTATTTTAAATGTATCAATGGCGTGTAATCACACAAATTAACGTTCCAAATAGCCTGAGATAAGCCTAGTGCTGCTGATGATGATGTATAATCATACATGCAAATCATAAATATTAGTTATGTTACATCACAAATAGGAGTTACCGTGCATTTTTGGCAATTTATTAGAGCAGCCCTAATTTTGTTGGAAGGATAAATATTGCATTTTATTTAGTTTTCTATTTTTCCATGTTGTTATCGATTTTGTTGATGTGAAACAATGAACAAGAATTGCCGGATTTGAATAAAAAGTTGTTTAAGCATTGCAATTATAGTTTAATGTTTCACTAAGATTTGATTTCAGTTTTCGTAGTTGTGGATTTGTTTAGGGAAAGCAGTTACAAATTGGATTAGCGAGTAACCTAAAATAATAACAAAATAAAGTAAAGACAAACGTTCGAATAACACTAATCCCACCAGTTAACAGTTAGATAGTTCACCCTGAGTTTCCCTCACTCTTATCACTCTCAGGAAAAGTTGGAGAAAGATTAAAGCAATAATAATGATGCCACCAATAAAGTAAACGCTTATAATACAATCACTGAAGATTTATTTCGGAGAAGTAGAAGCCAGGATTGTAGTAGGATTTTTCACGGAACCGGTAGTAGCTCTCTGTCGATGGCCCGAATATCAATACCCAACCCATGATAGCACTTGGGTTCCACCATTCATGCTTGATGGAAAGTAGGAAAAGGGGTTCGTCTTCTTCCGGAAGTGATTAAACCAATAGGGGGGGGGGGGGGGGGGGAATATGTGGTTGGAAAGGGAGTTGGAGGGGTGGCGAGACTATGGGAGGGGGCTATGGGTTTCGGTCTTGGCTTGGGGAAGGGTTTCACTTGATTTCAGATTTGGGTATTCATGGGGAGGAAGGGAATAAGATTAATGACCTAAAATTAATTTTTAGATTTCCATTAATCAAGAATTTGAATTTGGAATTCAAATAAGAGAGGGAAAGGATAAAAGAATGGTTAATTATTCCCTTAATTAGATTTCTTAACAATGAAGGGAATAATTAAAATTAGGGATAGAGAGGGGCGACCAAGAGAGAGAGGGAAAGAGGGTCCAAGTGGATTGCATGTGGGCCCAAGCAATAAATTAATTGAAGATTTAAATCTGAAATTAATTTAAAATTTGTATTGATTTAGAGGAGTTTCCTAATTAAGGATTGTTATTGAAAAGAATTTGACATTCAAATCCTCTTGAATTTGAATTAAATGATCTTCCCAAATTTGGATCGTCTAAATTAGGAAAACATTCATGGCCAATTGAAGGAGGTTGGGTGGCAAGGCTAGGCGCTATGCTTGGTGGGAGGCGACGGGCTCAGGTGGAAGGTGTCGGTGGTTGGCTGGTGGGAGTGAGGAGGTGGGTTGGGTCGGGTGAGGGAGGCTGGCGGTGTGTGGTGGAGGGGAGGAAAGGGAAGTCGGCAGTTGGGTTTGGATGATGGACCGGCGGTTGGATTGGAGGTGGGCCGTTGACAGGGGTGGGGAGAGAGGGTCGGTGGGTTTGGAGAAAGGGGAAAATGTAGTCGGTGGTTTTGGGAGATGTTGGGGAGGAGCCGACGAATAGAGGAGGTTTGGATGATAGACCTATAAGCCGTGAGCCCCGGACCCTTCTGATGGCCGATGGGTATTGCTTTCACCCTCATCTAGGATTCTCTCTTCTCAAGTGCACCACAAGAGGAAGAAGACAAAGCTGAAATTTCATTCAAATCATCATTAACCTAGTACAATAGAAAAGACCTCTATATATAGGTCTAAAACAAAAAGAAAGCACAAAAACACTCAAATTGCCCTTTTGGGCTATAACATAAACTCATCCCCCAAGGGGTACAATAATAAACTAGAACATAAAGAAAATAAAATACAACAAAAACATTAGAAATAAAGTCTATGAATTGTTGTCGTCGACCTACGATTCCTCCGATGATTACAAGCCGAAATCTCCTGCTAATGTCCTCACATTCTCCCCGGTGTGGAGAGAAGCTGACCCCGTCGAGTAAGTATCTCGGGAACTCTCGTACAATTCGAGAAGAATCGGGGTCCAACCTCTGTAACTCATCTCGATCAATCCACGTGTTCCCCGTCTCCGATTTTCCTTTCCACTGAACTAAGTCCCATGGTGTCTGTCGTCTTTGGTGGAAATGATTTGTTCATAGTGAAAGACAATTGTCATCAATGATGGTGATGGTGGGATATGGTGGAGGGAGGCATTGATTGTTGGGGCTGGTCGATGATAGATAGAGCATGGTTAGGTGGCATCAAACATTTGCGCCAGTCGACGACGAACAACTAAAAATCTGCACAATAATGGTCAACATTAGTCAACAAGGGTGATGACAGACGAGAAAATGAACATAGTGGTTCATAACAAGTGGCATTGAACGTCAATCAATGACATACGATGAGGATAGATGATGAGATTACTTACAGTGGAGTTGATGGTGGAAGGGAGCTGAGATGGTGATTATGCAGGGCTCTTCAAAGCCATGGCGTCTCTAAAAACCATGGTAAGGGCCTTACAGGATGTGGGAGAGAGGATTGTAGTGGAGCTATAGAGTTTGGAGGGGATCAAAGAAAGGGGGGGGGATCCCTCTTTCAGTTAAGCCGATTATGCAGTAGTACAGTGAGGTTTTTTTGCTATCTTAAGAGTTGCCATTGCTTGCGGGGATAGGAGCACGCCATTACGTTGAAGGAGGGGTATCACCCATCAGTGTCAGGCCTTGCAATTTACCCCCCCAGATCCAGAAGATTAGATTGAGAAGTTGATCCGGAGATGTTGGAGGTCAAGGTGGATCTTTGGGAGGGGGTATTATTAGACCGGTTCATGAATCGGTCCAGACCGGCTCATGTTTACATCAGGTGGAACAAAAGGTTCTGCCCAAGCAGGAGGTGGAACTCTTTGTGGCGCCCAACAAAATTAAGCACTAATTAAGGATGATTTGGGGAGAAAAATTCAAAGTAAAGGTTTGTTTAGGGATTAGATGATTGTGTTTTGCTTTAAGTAGATTTTTCCCCTAGGGTTAGGGTTATGTTTTGTTTTGCTGAATTTGTTTTCTTGGGCTCTAGCTGTTGGCTAGGGATTGGAGAACCAGATCTTCCTCTCGAATTGAAAATTCGTTGTATCTTTTTTTTTTCATCAATCTTTTATTAATTATCATGTTTTCTGGTGTTTTGCCATCAAAATTTCACAATTTCTGTTTTTTTCTTGCGGAAATTCCAAATTTCAGCCACGTTCTTACGTTCTTTCGATTTTTGCAAACTTTCTAACATTTTCGTTAGCCTTGTAGGATCTAGAAAGATTTTGTTGAATGCAAATATTATTGTAGCATTGGGTGTGATAACTTGTGACTCTAAAATCATTGTATAAGAGTGACTAGGGTCTTTGAGGACTTTAAGGGAGATAAAGCCTCTTAAATGTCTTTGAAAATGCCATGAAACCTCTTGATTGGTTGAAGTGATAAAAGTCCAGGTTGTTGGAGTTAGAGAAATTTTATTCCAGTTGAAAACTTGAAATATAGAGGTTTCAAAATCTCGATTGATATAGTTGGGTGGTCTTTACCACCCTACTGCACTGTGCATTTCTGTGGTTATATGCCCTTATAAGTGCTTTTAATGGGGTGTCTATCTCGCATTTGGTGTCCTTCGCGGCTTTCAAATACGTAATGACCTCCAATATCCTACCACTTTATCTCTTGTGTTAGAAAATGCTCCCCAACCACTATTAGGGGAACTTTGTTGGATCTCAGTGTAGTATATCGTATTAGGGATGATAACCTTGTACTTTTACCCTGTTGTGATAGTGACCAACAATCTTCCCATGAGATATCTCTTAAGTTTATGTGTTTTTTTTAGTATTTAACTAAGCTCCTTGAACGGTCACCCTTAGTTTTTTCTCGAAGACTAGTCTATGTGAGGAGAGTGTGAGGAACTCCTTAAAAAATAGGCTTATCTTAGATTGTTAGTCCTAGATGAGAGATTGTGTTTGTTTGGGACAATTTTTTGATGCTACTTTTCAAACTGCAACCACACTTTTGTTTGGGCTATTGCTTCTTGCTTTTTTTTTTTGCTTTCTAGAATTTTTGTGGTGTTAAGTTGTGTTTTATAACTAAATCCACTAATGTTGTGGAAGTTGTAAAAAGTTGCCGCTCGATTTTTCAAAATAGAACATGCTAGAAAATACCCACAACAACTTTCTAAGAAGTTATTTTTCTCACAATAGCTTCACAACAATCTTTATAAAATGCTACAACCACCCCCAAGCATACCATAAGTGAAATTCATATATGAATTTCTTATCTTTCCTTGGTTATTCACTTAGTGTTTCTCGATATCTTCAAATTATATATAAGTTGTCAAATTAAATACCCATGGGATCAATTATACCTTGGTTGGGATGCAACAAACTTGCGTGTTTTCTCTAATCAAGGGAAATATTTGGCTTTTCTTTAGGCCAATTACTATCCCTTTTGAGGCAATGAATATCCCTCTGCTCAGCAAGTAGCATTCCATTGAGAGACTGTATGTGAGATGAGATTCTT
This sequence comes from Dendrobium nobile, assembly GCA_022539455.1. Classification (NCBI taxonomy): domain Eukaryota; kingdom Viridiplantae; phylum Streptophyta; class Magnoliopsida; order Asparagales; family Orchidaceae; genus Dendrobium; species Dendrobium nobile. Next base: position 71,775,806 of record CM039723.1, read on the forward strand.
TCAAATGTTTATTGAATAATTTCTTCTATAGCATGAAGTCTTGTAGAAATGGCAGTTGGTCCAAGCTCTCTTCAACTACAATCATTTCCAGACATCAAGTGAATATTCCCTTGGGACAACAAACTAGAAGTAATCACAAGCCCAACTTTGCCAATATAGACGACATTTGAAAAATTTTAAAAACTTTGGGCGATGTGGGCTGCCTTTGTTTGCTTCAAGGATAGTAGAGGGAAAGAGTTGCTTGATTTTAAACCGCTTGAGACTTTAATGCGAATGCTATTGCTGGTTGTACTAGATCCGCCCCTTAGCACTGATTTAGTTCATAAGGCAATGCCAAATTATTGCCATGTTAGAATATTTTAGCGGTAGAAAATGAGTTTATTGTCTTAACATTGCTGAAAATCTCACATATAATAATGAACCGGCAAAGCTCATGAGTTATTGCATGGAAAATTCTGAGAGAAAAAAAAAATCATAAGGCATAACCAATTAAAACATTCAACTTTATAGGTTAAAGATTTATAAATAACTACCGGTCTCCATAATTTAAAGGAGGTGGGATTACAGGTTTAATGTATGGGTTGCCAATGATGTAGAGTGTATTTGGTGTTTGTTAGGTAGATGGGGGAAAGGGACGATGTTGGTGTTGACCAAAGACATATTATGACAAGCATGTTATAGTGATTTTGCTGTTATTTGATGATTGTAGACTGAGAATGAGTGACAATGATTGTTAAGTGAGTCAATGTCGGGTGATAGAAGATGGATGAACAGTAGGTGGTAAACGAAGCGTCAATGAGAACATGTGTTGGTGATGGCAATAGAGGACTCCGACGTTGTTTGACTGCAAACCGGGGGATGAGTGATGATGATTTTTCGATGTGGTTCGATGATGGTGATGGATGTTAGCATCAGATTGTGGTGGACGAGCGGTGATGGACATGGCTTTGGTGGGCGATGGAGGACTAGACCACTATGATGTCAACATCAGTCGATGGTTTGTTGATGACAACAAACGATTGTGGATGTCACTATGTCCAGCTGCATATGATAGATGGGGGACAGTTGGATGGAGCTCTTGAATTTTCTATGAAATCAGATTTCTTTTTATTGAGAATCTTCTCCTCTAGTGCATAAACTGATCTATTTATATATTTAGAGAGTTTGTTCTGTTCATTTTCTATCGTAATTTGGACATCACATCTAACGGTTTGGAAATGCACTTTGATTTTTGATATTTTTGGGTATCTCAATGCCTTAATAAGCTTGAAATTTAGTGATTTGTACTTGTGGATTTTCTGCAGTGACTTTATTATGTTGCATTGAATTTAAAGCGCTGTGACTGGAAATCAAATTTGATCTTTTGATGTACTGTGGTGTTAGCAACACTAAAAAATAGTTGGGTATTTGTGATGATTTTTAATACCAAACATATGGGGGTAGCGGGTGAGAAAAAAAGGAACGAGATGTGCTGAAGCTCTGAGCGTGGAGGAAGAACTTCGAGAAGCAAAGAGGCAGCAGCAGAGCTGAACTTTCTACTTTCACAAACTTGAGCTCTACAGTCATTTTATGCAGAACAGGCTTCTTCACAATCCACTGAAACTTACCTGTGGCAGAGGGTAGAAGTACAGAAAGGACATCAAGTGCAGATGTTAAATCTGGAGAAGAAGAGGATCTGAAGAAGCTGAATTCAAGAAGCAAGCTCTAAAAGCAGCACAACATGCGCTTCACAACAAAGAAAGATAACAATGAATTTGATAGTGAATGTTTGAAGCTTAGGCAAGCTGTGGAACCTACAGATGTAGCAAATGAATCTTCAATTACTGGATCTTCAAACATGGATCTCCTGCACCGTAAGATCAAGAACTCTGTTCATAAATAAGAACTAGATGTAAATAGAAAAAGGGGTAATATTACTGATTTTTGCTTGGCACTACCTATTCCAAGTCAATGAAAACCCAATTTTCAGATCCCACGCCACTTAGTTCTTTGTGGAATTTCACTTGAATGAACTAAATAGTATATTATTATTTGCAGATCAACAATGCCAATAAAATCTTCTGTGCAGACGCCAGAGCTGTTTAAAGGCACGCTTAAAGGTATCAATTAAAAGGGTTGCAGTGGCTTGTTAATTGTTACGAAGTAGGTAATCTTTTGGGCAGGAAAAAAGTAACAGAATGTGGACTTTTTTAATTGACATTTTTCTTTTCTTATATATGAAGGTTTGAATGGCATCCTTGCTGATGAAATGGGATAGAAAGACCATTACAGGCCATGGCATTTTTGGCTACATCTAGCTGCGGTTTGTTGTTTATGTTATTTAAAAGAAAATTATAGTTTTTGTATGATTATATTTATCTGGTCGTTGTTTGTATGCGACGCTTCTCTAAAAAGACTTTTTACATAACTTCATTTTTCGACTGTTTTGAGAAGTTTTTTTATATCAACTTCTCCGTTACAAAACTGATTTATTCCCTCAACCAACATTTATAAAACCACATTTTATAAAAGGTGGGGGATAACCAAACGAAGCCTAAAAAATAACCAAAACGTACATCATTATAGCCTTTCTCGCTGCCATCCAACATACTTGCTTGCTTGAAGCAATTTCTCCACAATTTTTATTCATTTCATTAAGTATGTAAAGGTAAACTTCATCGATCTTTTTTTTTTTTTAATATATTTCAATCAATTTAATATTTCATCACTTAGATCTTCTTTAAAAAAAATATTTGTAATTCTTAGGTTTATTCTCTTTTTTTTACATTTATCTAAATTTGAGTTTCTTTTTCATGTAATCTACTTTTTTCTAAGATTATAGTATTGATTCCTAAATTATATATGGGCATTTAGATTAATCTACAAATAAAATTTTCTCTAGCTATTGAGCCATATTTCATTTCACTTATATGTATATTAATATTTGAGTACTCTCCTATTAGTTTCTGCTAAAAAAAATACAAAACAAATCGAAAAAGAATATTAGAGCTTGCAGTTAAATGGTATATAAATACTGATATTATCTTAGATAATAATGTTATGCCTAAAATTCATAATATAATATTATTAAAAAATAAATTATTATTATCTCACATTTTGTTTTTATTTTTCTTGACCATAAGATATTCTCACATCAAGATGTAAATTGACATCTAAATAATAAATTACATCAAAATAAGACTTGAATATTATTTATGAAATTATCATTTAAAAATATTTGTGAATAAAATATTAATTAGCTCAAATAGCTAATAATACAAAAAAAAGAAATAATATTTCATATTTGCTAAAATTAAATCTTGTATGTATTGAAATCACTTATCATATTTTCAGAAATTAGATCTTAGACGTGTTGAAATAATTCCTTCATGTTTGTTGAAATATTTGCAGAATTTTAATTTTAAATTTGCTTAAATCAAGATTTATATTCAATATAATTAAATCTAGGGTTTTGTGAAATTCAATCTTCATTTTGTTGAAATTAATAAATGATCTATTTGCTAGAATTTATTTTTGTTCTTAGTGAAATTATTGTTGAGAAATATATTTAAGTTGTTAGTCGGTTTCACATGGATATATATCCTGAAGTCTAATGTCGAAGATGTATAATAGATTGTTATCTAGGTGAAAAGCACTAACAAATGAATTTGTCTATGAAGTTGCATATTCCATTCACATGGCATGTCAAATGTTTACATTCTTATTAGATTGAAAGCTTAGGTGACCTAATTCTAAGCATATAAAGCAAGCATACATTACATACGACGGTGTTATGTTAGATTATATCAAAGAGAATTCTCACAAGATTATTGGTCTTGATTTCATATGGAGAGTACGAGCCACATTTCAACTCTCATTGTAGTCATTCCACAAGTTATAGAATAGTAGAAGATGAAAAAATAAGGACGAACGAAGAGATGATATTCAATGCAACTGGCTCGTAATTTAGAAAATATACATAGGTGTCACAACCCAACCCGATACGATCTACATATACGGGTCGTACCGTGTTGAATGGTGATAGAGCAGAGGCGAAACATAACAAACCATGATCTTATGTTTGGAGAAATACCAAAATAATTTTCATATAACAGATACTAGAGCTTTTTTTTTTTACTATAAATAAATTTTACTCCTCTGCAAAAATTTATTTCTTTCTATTAATCCACAAAAGTGTACGTTACATAGTCTTGTTATCACAATCCCTAGCAACAAACATATACATGATAAGAAACACATAAATGGCAAAACTATTAAAAAAACTGAAACAAAAAAGTACCTACACACTAGCCAAACCCAAAAAATCAACATTCTTTACTCGACTAGCCCTTTACCCCTGACATTACCTAAAAATGAAATGCAAAATGCAAAATGTGCTAACATAGCTCAACATATTATTTTTATTCAAATCATTTCTTAATAATTATAAAATGAATGACTTAAAGTAAATCAATTATTCCAAACTCAATAGCGAACATACACCAATCTCAATGGCAAACTTACTTTAAAACAATGTCAGAAAAGCGCAGGGTTTTGCAAATAACTAAGCAATTTATAGAATTTAGAGCGCAGTATGTTGAATGGAATATAAATAAACACATTGTCCATAGTAGAAATAGCAGAACTCCAATCCGTAAGTCTCCAATTCAAAACTTAAAAATTCTTATGCCGCTCATTCAGAACTCTTGGCCCCTAGGCCTTTTAGTGCTCGCAACACTTCTAAATTTTCTTCAATAGAACTTTGCGGATATATATAACATAAACTCTCTCTAAACTCCTCAGATTCATACAGAGATGCTCAAATGCATAATGAACATAAATTAGACAGAATTTCATAGATTTGCCCTTTAAGGCAGCATTTTGCAGTTGGACCAGTACAATGTAGCTTTTTTTTTTAACTCACAATTCTACTAAATTGCTATAGATTGTGCATAACTATGTTTCAGATGATGAATTATTCTACAATACTATTTTTCAACAGTTTTAGAAAAGTAGTGTTTCAAAAAAAAAAAAAAAACAGACAATTTTTTTGCAAAAAAAGTACTTAAATATTCATAATTATGTTCCATACGACATGTCAAAAGTTACACATTAAAGTTTTCCTGTGTAAAAAAGTAACTTCGTTCAAACACCATAAATTTATATTTTTAATCAGAAAAATCTCAAATCATCGAATTATTAAAAATTGAGATTGGCAAAATGCAACCTAGTTAAAGCCCGACAACTTTTAGAATCATATCTAAAAAAAAAATGACCCAAAGTGGCTCAAAACAAATATTCACCATCTAGAAATCCTTCTCTCTCTCTCTCTCTCTCTCTCTCTCTCTCTCTCTCTATTTATCTATCTATCAATCTGATTGTTGTGATTGGATAAAATGGGTTTGATAGTGAAATAATTTATATTTTTATTTTTAAAATTCGGCCGACTGCCACGGCGCTCAATCGCTTGTGTCGCAATGCTCCCTATGGGACTCCACAACACCACTCCTAGAGCTACAACACCTCCCCTAGCACTGTGACGTCAATTAATTACCAAAATTCCTAAAAGCTCTGTGTTATAGCACTGCCTACCCCGTTGTAGCACCACCTATTTCTAGTGGCGCCTATTTCCAGTGGCGGAGCTAAAACTTTTCATAGAGGTGGCTTGTTTATTTTTTTTTTTAAATCCCCTCATCTTTTTTCATCTGAGCTTGGGACAAGCATTAGTAGTTTTAAAATTTTATTTTAAAAATATATTACTAAATATAATATGAAAAATTCTAACAATTTATAGCATATGTTTTCTTCAAATTCTGAAAAAGTTGAATTAATAACATTGTTGTCAATACAATCTAAATTTTCATTTTCAATATAAGCGATTAAAGTATCATTTATCCACTAATCTCTAATTTGATTTTGCAGTTGATTTTTTATGATAATCATTATAGAAAATGCTCTTTAACTCTAATTGTTGCAACGAGTAGTACTAATACCGGCTTTAATAGCTAAAAGTAAGGGAATATAATATTTCATTCTTGCACTTTATCATTTGTTCAATAAGACTCACAACATGAAAATTGATAATTACTGGCGGCTTTTTCCGGCAGTTAATATCAATATTTCGGCAGTTTTCCGGTGGTTTGTTTCCCACCGGTATAAATCGCATAGGAAATAAATTGTGGCAGTCATTTTCTGGTGACTAAAGGTTCCAGCAGCTTTCCAGCGGCCAACATAGCTAATAAATTTCGACGGTCATAGCGTCGACGACCGCCGATTAATTATCGGCGGCGTACCACCACCTTAAACGCCGGTAAATTCCGATGGTCAAAGCACTGACAACCGTCGGATATAACCTATCCAGTGGTTATTTCACAATTGGCATTTCCGACGGTTTATTATTAAAAACTGTCGGGTAAACTGTTAGTTAGAACAAGCGGTCACACGGACGATTTAACCGCTGGTAATTCCGGCAGTTCTTTGCCCTCAAAATTACCATCAGTAATTGGTGATTTTCATGTATTGACATTCTATATCTTTTAACAATAAAAATTAAACATTAGTCTACATATTCATAATATAAGTTTCCTCAAAAATCATCAAATTTGAAGGAGTGAAAGTAATTGGATATAAGTTTGTCATTCTAATTAAATTCTCTTTGTTAAATGCTTGGATGGATTCAAACGAGTAATACACAAAAGTAATTCAATATTTGCCTCGGTGAAATTATTATTCAGCTCTTAAAATTGCATATCAATTACTGTGAAAAATATATCAACTAAAAAATGATGTAAATTTGTCATTTCTTGAAGTCCATGTTGTGGGAGTCTATAGACAATCCATTTATCATTTAAATTCAGAGTGATTATTTTATATTTGTTACAAAATAAAGTTATACCGCTTGTTATCTCTCATGTTTTGTAACTTAATTTTTTATATTTGAACTAAAGACATGACATTCATGATATCTTGATCTTTTCTTTGCAAAGCTTCTAATAGTTCATTAGTGATTCTAAGTATGTATTTCATTACACACATACAAAAAGAGAATTTAAAAGATTGCAATGATTCTAATAATGCAAAAGTTTTTCCTCTATGTTCAGAGCTTATGTCATCCTCCTAGATAATTTCAAGCACATCATTAACTGAGGAGAATATTGTAATCAATCTAATCAGTGACTTATAATGAAAATCTCATATTGTTTCACTAGCACGCCATAAAGATATTTCTTGATTTAATCATCATCAGCAAATAGTACTTCACCATTCTGTAATGCACTTAATGTCATATCCCGTTGTTTCTCTCTAAGCTAATCACGACTACATGAAACGCCAAGAATATTAATCATGTTTAAAATTATGGTAACCAATAGTTTAAACATAATTTTTTACAACTGCTACTAAGGCTAATTGAAGTTGGAGTGAGAAGCAGTAAATATAATATGTAGATTTATTATCATTTAGAAAAAGTGATTTAACCTCATTAAATTCTCCTCTCATATTTTTTGCTCCATTATAACTTTGACCACAAACTTTTGAGTGAGACAAATAATAATTTGTGTAGACCTGTTCAATTGCCATTTTGAGATATCTAACTGACGTTTCAGAAACATGTACAACACCCAAAAAATGTTTAATAATTTGGTCTTTCTTATTCACATATTGTTTAACGATAGTCATTTGTTTTTTTCTGATATGTCACAAGCTTCATCAACAATAATAGAGAAGAAATTAGCACAAACTTCTTTTTTTATGTAGTCTGAAATTGTAAAAAAGATCACTCAACTAATATCTTTATGAATATCATGGTCAATTAATTTCAAATTCTCAAGAGCATTCTTTAATACAATATTATTTATATCTTCATTATGTTTTGTCAAAAATTGCAATAACACAAGAAAATTGCCAAAAATTGCAATAAAAATTATTCAAATTATCTAAAAGCTAATCCTTGTCTTAGAAGAAATTTCACACAATCAATAGAATAATTTAAGTGGATATGATATGCATTTATAACTTGATGAGACTGCATTTGGAATATAAAGTTAACATGTTGATCTTATTTCATTAAATCCTTATAATTTAGTATTGTATTATTATAAGCACTATTATATTCTCCTATATGCAGTGGCGGAGCCATAAAGTTTATCAAGGGGGGGCCTAAATTATGTTATTAAAATTTTCCCTCAACTTTTTTCATCCGGGCTTGGGACCGGCATAGGCAGTTTTAAAAACTTTTTTTATTAATAATTATCCAAAAACATATAATATTAAATATAAGAGAGTAAACAACTTACAATTTATAACGTCGACTCTTCATATTCTGAAAGAGTTGAATGATTACTTCATTATCAATAGAATCCAAAATATCTTTTTCAACATAAGCAAGTAATAAATCATTCATCCATTGATCGTCAATCCTATTTCGCAGCCGATTTTTTATAATATTCATGACAGAAAATGCTCTTTCGACGCCTGCTGTAGCAACGGATAATACCAATGCCAGTTCAAGTAATCTAAAAACAACAGGATATACTATATCCTTCCTGCATTGGATCATTTTTTCAGCAAGACTTCTTATATCTTTTAATGAAGAGAACTGATCATCAGATCGCATATCCATAATATAAGTATCCAATTGATTTTGAAGAATCATCTGATCAAAAGGACTAAAATCAGTTGGATAAAACTGTGCCATTCTAATCAACTTATCTTTATTGAATGCATTAAAACCATTATTAGGATTCAAACATGCAATACACAAAAGCAGTTCGGTATTTGCTTCTGTAAAACGATTGTTCAGCTCTTGAAGCTGCATATCAAGCACTGTGTAGAAAATTTCAACTCGGAAATGATATAAATTTGTTATTCAAACATGCTTTTGAACTCGAAGATCGCTTGAAATATCTCTCCATGGTGTTCAAACTTGTACTCAAGGATCACTTGAAACAAAATCTGATTGCTAAGAAAAATTCATGAATCAAATTTTATCCAAAATAATCGTCTACAATCATGTTTTGTTCAATACCTAAAAGACCTACTATTGTTTTTTTTAAAATGATCTTTTGCTATTTTAAAATTTTTGAATATTCTAACTTCTAAGAGTCTAACAGAGTAACAAACTAAGACTAACTTCTTCTATGAAAAACCAAATCAAAATCAACCGGATAGTTTTCATGTTTTGTTCCTTAATCAATTTAGTTCCAAAATCAACCTCTGGCTCTCGGCACTCGGCAGTCTCGCAACGTCGGCGTCGCGGTCGCCTCTCCGAGTCTCCGGTTCTCTGCTCTCCTGGCCGAAGGGACGAATACACAAATACACGCTCTCCGGGCTCGCAATCTCACTGGGAGCTGGGCGTGAGATGTGAAGCAGTAGCGCCGTGGCGGGGTGAAGCCGAAGCGCCGACGAGAGGAAGAAAATGAAGTCGCGGCACGCGTGAAGAGGAAGCCGAAGCGAACGAAATGACGAGTGTAAACAGTTTTTTTTTAAAACAGTTTTTTAAAAAAACCGGTTAAATAACTGGGTTAAGTATAGCTTAAATTTTTTTTTAAATAGTTTTTTTTTAGGGCACGTGCCCCCCCTTGCCCCCCCCTCCATCCGCCCCTGCCTATATGAAGATCAAATCTCAGGTTTTTTATAATCGAGAATTCATTTCTACAAAATACCTCATCATTTTCTTTTCCTCTTCCTTCTACTCCAAAAGATAACAATACAAATATTATGCTTTTTTCCTTCTAAATACTATAACCAATCAGAGTATTTATCAAACCACCTTGGATTGAAATGTCCATCTTTGATCCTAAACTTACTTTTAGGAAAGTCATGATGTGAGTCTGACATGACCCTTTTTTTTTTAAGTCTGACATGACCCTTTATGTAAATATGATTTCCGAATTTGATCACGAATATTATGACTAAATTCCTAAATAGGTATACATAATCTAAGATCTGATTGAAGATTTTATGTATCTATTTCCATGCTTTTGATATTTCATAATCTATTCAACTTCTTTTTTTTATTTTTGTTCATCATCATTTTTTTTAATTCTTTATAGGTGTTATTATACAATATTTTGATGACTTCTTAAAATATGTCTTCATAATCTTATTGCAAAGTCAAACTACATAAAACATATAGAAGTTATATATAAGTTCTTCTAAGAGAGGAACTTAGCAAACCAGTACATGTGAAAATACTAAAGGTGAAACGAACCAACAAACAAAAATCATAAAATTAATTGAACCAGCAGATAAAAACTACAATCATCATGTATACGCTAACGAAAATAACTTGCAATTGTTTTGGTCCTAAACTGAAACTAAAAACAACAAAATAGAAATTGTAAAATGAACCAACAAACATATGAGAACTTCTTACCTTGAAGTTTGGGCTACTAGGCTGAATATATTCGACGATTTCGAAATTCGAAGGCACGAGGCCACGGGCTGAACCGTTGGAGGTGATCCTTGTGCGTGGATCTAGGCGGGCAACTCATACGATTGCGAACTATGCGAGTAAAAGTTGCTGGCCGCCGGGGTTGAACTATTGGACCACTAGAGACCAGAGGTACATGCAACAAAGTGAGAGTTTCTGCATGCTGCAAGAGGTTGAATGCCCAATGCTCTTTATTGTGAATAATTAGGGCAAGCTAGGCATGTGAAAGCAGAACGGTCAAATGAGATACTCATGTTTTTTTTCCCGAGCAATGGGGGCTTGTATGTTAGATGTGCCCTTGCATATAATGCCTTTTAAAATATTAATTGTATAAAGTTTTGCATGTCCAAATCATTATCATCTAGTTTCGTATAAAGAATTTTGCATGTCTTAAAAAGCACCGATTCATTTAGGGGTGTTAAAATGGGTAATTGGGTTGGGTTTAGATCAAACTCGAAACTAACCTGAATATATCTTAGATGACTCGAACCTGACCCGTTTTCATAAACTGGTTTAATTACTGTACCCGAACTCGACCCAGGTCGACACAAATCGCCAACCCTCTTAATTTAATAATTTTTTCAGGTTTTTTCTAAATTTTATTTTTATTTTAGCTGACAGGAACCGTTGAGTAACAAACATACAATAAAACAACCACAATGGCCACAATCCATAAAGGCACAAGGCCACAAGTAGCATGGAATGAACTAAGCAGTATGATATCGGGTCCACAACATAATACAAAAATGACAAATTCAATAATAGTTCCACAAAGGCCACAACCCACAACTCCACAAGGCACAACCCAACAATTGAACTTACATGAAATAAACAAAGCAACATATCCACATTTCAATAGAACAAAAAACTTAATTAGAAATTGTAGCACAAAAACAAAGAAAAATAAATTAAATAGCAAATAAAATGGATTACTTCTTTGCAATATTAAAATTCAGTTTTCCATACTCATTACAAGTCTACAAGACTTCAAATTATAATATCAAAATTCAAAACAAAGCAAAATAGAACTACAATGCATGCTCAAATAGTCCAATATCAAAATTATATTATTTTTTAAGCTTCAACTTCCAAACTTCACAAATTCAACTCAAAGCCTTAACATAAAAATATAGACAAATATATTATGAAGTCATAAGATATTGGACCGCAACAAGTGAATTTTACTAAAGTAGTGTCATAAGATCAAGCAACAACAAGTTCTAATGTTACATCAGAAAAATCACAAAAACCAAAAACTGCTAATAATAAATATATCTTGCAAATTAATGTTATATGTTCCTGCATCAAGCTCAAGTAGTCAGGTAATAGATGTCTATGTATGTAAATCATTGCATATACTAATAATACTGTGAAGTGTCTAAGATCTCTTAAGTATGCAAATCATCACAAACAACACGGTCAATGTGAATATTGGAATATTGGTATCAGAAGAATAACAACAACAACTCCTTACATACATAAGCCCATCACTATAACAAAGCATAACAAGAAACAAAGCTGGAACATGTCCAACAACATGTCAACAACATAATTCCTAGCATGCCAGCAAAAAACTCCTATAAAAATCAAACTCAGATATAGAGATACTCACAATCTACAAAAAAAAAATGAAATAAGGGTTTAACCATTTAGGGTCGTTGGCCTTGGGTTACGGGTTGACAACCTCCATTCTCCAACAATAAGTCAACAAGAATATAAGATAACAAATATAACATTACACTATTACTATTTATAAATGTAAGAATGTAAAATCCTAAACCCCTAAAATCTAAAAATGTTAAATCCTTAAACTCCAAAAACACCTTCACTTAATCACTTTCACATCCCAAAATAAAAATGTCAAAATTGGCAAACTGAAAAAATCAATAAAAAGGCAAAAACCCAATTCGAAAAGCTTACAGAGAAATAAATAGAAATAAGGAATATTACAACATAAGAAGGGAGGAGGCCCTACGAAGTGATTCATAGAACTTGCAATAGGAAATCGAGAAAGTTAAGGGGAAACCCAAAAGCATGAGAACACCATATTCTAGAATGTCTAGTGACTCTAGCCGTCAAGACAACTCACGTTCGAAGAGAAAGACATAAAGCAGAGAAGAAATCCTAGGTATAACCGTATAAGATAATACACAAGGCCACTTGGGGGGGGGGGGGGGGTACATGGGTAAACCAGGAATCCAGAGTTAACCCGAACCTAACCCAAACTATAAACGGGTCAAAATTGGATTAGAACCCGACCAACTTCTTTGTCAGATTTTCCTGAACTCAAAATTTTTGGGTCAAGTTCAGATTAATATTTGACACCCCTAAGGTAGTTAGAGATAGATCTGTTTGATTAATATATTATAAAATTTAGCTACTATGGCTACTTATGAAGCATCTTTTAGGGTGTTATATTTATTTGGAATTGATCCTTAATTAAAAATTAGCTCGATCAAGTATGAATCTCAATGCATATATAAGTTGGAAAGCTTCTAAAATTAAATTCATGATCACCCGAACTCTGATTTGAACATATTTATTGTTAATTTTATCGACTCGATGAAATGAACCCAATAACCACAAAAAATGGTTCAATCCAAATCTGAATGAGCCTAGATCAATAACTTTAAAGTGTAATTAAAAATTTTAGAATATTATTTGAAAGACCAAATGACCTTTAAATATGACATATTTAAAGTCAAATCAAGTGTCACAATTAGACAAATCCAACGAGCTCAATATCAATAAATTTTGACAAATCTTAAGATACTTAAATGTTGAGCAAATAATTTACAATCATAGGAATCACTACGAGTTGTCCAATAGAGTGTTTTAGATTCACCCCATATGTACAATGCATGAAGGCATTCCACCTTAAACAAGTTTATTAATAGGCCACAACTCTCTATATGAAGGCAACCTTCAGTTTGAGATTTGTGAGAATTCAAAGACTTGAAGAATCCCAAAGCTCCACTCGCACCACTGTCATCAAACCTTTCTCACTTCGGCCACTTTCATCAGACCTTTTGCTAGCATACCACCATTATCAAACCACGACTAACCTCCTCCATTGAACCTTTTGCCAAGGGACACCACATTGAACCATCGTGAAAATCGACCGTTGCAAATGAATTTTTTGCCGGTCGATTGGTACCATTAGACTTTGGTCGGGCGTTGTTGTTGGACCTTCGCCGCTTGAATGCCATCGTAAGACATTTGTTTCCCAAGCCCCACAGTCAGAAGTTTTGTCTACTAACTATTGTCATAGAACCTTCATGATCAACCTATTACCATTAGACACTTGCCACCTGACCATCGTCGTCGGACCTTAGTCATCTAACTATTTTCATTGGACCTTCCTTGCCAATCACCATAAAAATTTTGGTGCCGCCTAGTCAACACTGTCAAACTTCTTGTCACTTAGGTCCAAATGTACGAGCGTACTATGACATATTTTTTGTCAATTCTTCAAACTTTTATAATCATGCTGTCTCTAAGGGGCTATCTAGTTGGAAGTAAAATATATGTAAATTATTCAAAATAAATGAGTTTTACAAATATTGGTGTTTGGTTGGATGAAAAGAAATACAAAGTAAAGTAGATGTAATGTAAATCATTTTAGTTCTTTTTGAGGTAAACTAAACTTGCCCAATTTTGAGCGAGAACTACTTACACCACAAGCAAATTTGCTTGACCTCCTCCAGTAGCCACCACTCGTTGATGCTCACCGTCGGCCGCTGCCACCCTCCGTCAGTCACCACAGGCCGTCATCGTTGCATGCCACCACTGTCGTTAGCTACTACCTGTCGTCGACCACCACCACCTGTTGCAGGGTCCACTTGTTGCCACTGGCCACCTGCACTATCGGCCACCGCCACCTGCTACAACCTGCCATCGGCCACCGTCGCCACTGCCACCATTGCCTCCACACATCGACCACCACTATTTTTGGAATTTACACTACATTCATTTTGCTTCAAAAAAAAAAAAAAAAAAAAACATACATTTACTTTACATTGATCCAAATAACTCAAAATTATTTCTTTTATACTACATTCCTTTTATGATGCGTTCTTTTTTTAGCCTACCAAACAACTCCTCAATTAAGGTACAAATAAATCTTTTTAATTAACACTTGCACAGTGGAATCATTTCAGCTATACAATATCTCTTTGTTTGTCCCCTTTTCTAGTTTTCCACATAAATTTTTGTTATTATCCGTTCTTTTTCAATTTTCTATTCATGCGATGTATCTTCGTACAAAACTATAACAAAAAATGCTCTTACTCTACTACCATGAGTTCTCTTGCCTGTAACATGAATATTGTTGTTATCACCTCCCCTCAAATTGAAGATTGTTCAAATTCCATGGATTTGATGGTGATTTGGTTTTGAGTTGATTTGCATTCACACATGCCTAACACATTCAAGTTGTCTGAAGCATAGTCTGATTGGCTTATATGAAAACCTTGTTAATGTTTCATGACTTGTGTACTCATGAATAAAGAAATTGGCACAATTTTGCTTATGTTAAGGTTAGGGGTGTTAATTCGGGTCAGCGGGTCGGGTTCGGATCGAACCCGACTTGATCTGGCTCTAAATGAGTCAAGCCGAACCCTACCCGTTTTTGTAAACGGGTCAGTTTTTTCAACCCAGACCCAACCCGCGCGGGTTGACACAACCCGACCCAAATTTTTGAAATAAATAAAAAAATGCTCGGGTTTCCAATTTCCGGTTGCTACTCCCGGCGGCGTAGCGACAACGGCGGAGCAGCGACAACACGCGACACAGCGAGCCAGGCAGCAGTGACGCGAGTCACCCTACTCGACATGATGCTTCGGGACGCACTGCGCAGGCGCCGCGCACGTGCGCGACTCGAGGCTTCGGGACGCACGCGACTTGACAACTGATGCTTCGGGATGTGACTCGACTCTTTGGGCGATAGCGACAGCTTGCGAACTCGGGTTTGACAGGGCAGGGCAGGCATCAGACGCGGGCAGAGGGTTTTCGGGTCATTTTCGGATTGCCGGGTCAACCTGAACCCGACCCGTTTTTTGGTCGTTTTTTGAAACGGGTCAGTTTATTGAACTTGAACCCGATTTGTTTCACAAACGGGACGACCGAACCCAAATTTTTTTGGGTCAAGTTTTAGGTCATGTAAAAAATTGACACCCCTAGTTAAGATAGTGTTGATCATATGTGAGAAGCCCATCCATTCAAGTAGAGTATGATCCTTTTAATAATATATTATTCATGTATATCAGAATATAAAATGAACTCATCAACACTACCAACGGTCCGATTTAGCACTAAATAAGTTCAAATCAAGCAATTGAAACATACTTAAGATTTTTAAGATAGTAATTTAATGATAAAATAATCTTCTAATCTTGCATGCTTATAATCAAATCAAATAGCTTGATGAGATGAATCTTACGACCAAAATCATTTAATTATGATATGATTAACCCACAAGATAATAATTTAGGATCAAGCGGATCAACTTGAATCGTTTGATAGAGCATTTTGAATTATAGATACATTTATCAAAATGCCCCAATAAAGAGCAATGCATCATTTCTTCATGGAGAGAGTTTGAGAGCCGAGAGAACTAAATAAGTAATAACTCAATTGTATTTTTCAGCAGTTGTCGTTAACAACCATAATTAGGAATCACTATCATCATCATCATCTGACTTAGCTACTAACATTCAATCTTATTATTGCACTTCAATAATGAGTTCGTGGACGTCCAATTTTTGTAATCCTTAGAATAAAAAGTAAGAAAATTATTTTCAATTGTGCAATCATGAAAAAGTTTTAATATTTCACTTTTATTTATATATTTTGGATCTTTATAAGAAAATAAGATAATAAATACCCATTCTATAATTATAAAATTTTTAATATATAACACATTTAAATAAAATTTTATCTGTTCAATGATAAAATTTAATAATTAAAATTAATTAATTTAAAATCAAATCATTACACTTCATCAAATACACAGCCAGACACAGCTCATCTTAGTCTGTTGGTTGAGAGCTTAGGCTTCCAACTAAGAGGTCTTGGGTTCGAGTCTTTGTGTATGCGTTGTGTGTGTGAATTTTACTTAAATGACCTAAATGTCCAAAAATAAAAATAAAAAAATACACAGTCAGTCTAAGTTATTAAACAAATCTAAGCTCGATCGATTTCACGCACGGGTAGGGCACTGCGCACCCTTTTTTGCCTTCCCCTCCTCCAACCTAAGGTTGCCGAAGCCCTGGGCGCCGGATAACGGGGCCCATTCTGCGGTACACGATAGCATCTACCGCTTCCCTTACCTGCTTCTCTCTCCACCTCCACAACCTCGCTACTTTCTCTCTCTATCTATGTCTCGTCACACGCTGGCCATGCCTTTTTCCATCCCTAGCTTCCCATCGTTTCCTCTATACCTCCAACCGCCGGATCACACGTGCAGCTGTCACGTGCCATCCCTTTCGTGCTCCTCTAATTCCTCACCCTCGTTTCCGTCGTTAGACGGCGACGCAGCGGCGACCTAGGGTTAGGGCTTCCCTATGATTCTTGCTGTTCCTGTTCTTCTTGCTTTTCCTCCGCTCTCCGTGCGTGTGGATTGAAGCCGAGGCCGACCATGGAGCCGAGGCGAGGCAACAAGAATGGGCTTTCATATTCGAATCTCTTCAATCTCGAGGTAACCTTCTGTTTTCAGCTTCGTTGTGGTTGGGTAAATTATGGGTTCTCTCCCCATCAGGAGCACGGGGTTTTTCCGAGGTTATGTTCTTCCGTGCCTTTGGTTTTCATTGTAATTCCATGTTGGATTGCGCTAGCAGTTAAACGGGTTTTTTTCCCCTTATAAATTGATACGGTGGTAGTTTGGTTGTCTACGTAATAAGAGTGGCGCAAATGTTTTGAGCATGTTGTTCTTGGAGGTGCTGTTTAATTGTACTTGTTTTTGTTTATTAGTTTGCTTGTTCGTTGAAATTTTAGTATTTATGCTTGTTTTCTTAAAATTTATTTTTTCTTCTTGGTTTCAATGCAGTCTTTGACGAACTATCAACTCCCACGACCTGATGATGATTTTAATCATTATGGCAACAGTAGTCAGGATGAGAGCAAGGACAGCCAAGGTAGGTATATTTGTTAGCCAAATCTCAATTAGTTCTTTTGTATTTTCTGTTAAATTTAAGTTCAGTTTGGTACGTGCCAATTTTTGTTGTAAACTTGAGGAGAATTGGTTTATTTTGAATTTCTATGTAAGGATGCGTTGCGTAATATAAAATTGTGATGCATGACTGATTTTTTTTTTTTTAATATGACTGTATTGTTGATCATTTGTGTTTGGGTCGTCAGGACAAGGAACCTTATTTGATCGCGCTAATGGGGCTGTGATAGACAGGCCTTCTGACCCAACAAGACGGCTAAATAAGGCGATGTTTGATTCTGAGGCTGGTTTGAAATCTTTCAAACGGAAAAATTCTGAAAACAATGATGAAGAAGTCAATGACTACGGAACTGGAATCTCTGACGAGCATTATCGTTCAATGCTTAGTGAACATGTGCAGAAGTACAGGAGAGTGAAGCTTAAAGATTCTTCTGCAGCTTCAGGTACCGCACGGATGGCCGTTCCTATTTCTAGAAGGAATCATGGCTTGAAAGGAGGGAAGTTTAGCAATGAACCTTTAGTTTCTGTAAAGGAGGAGAAGACATTTCGTGAGATGGATATGTCGCCTGAATGCTATGAAGCTGATTTTGAATCGGAATATGGGGGAAGCAATAGATTTGCTTCCTCCCTGGATTTTTCTTATTTGGATATTGGGGATGGCGTTGCATATCGTATTCCTCCAACTTATGATAAGCTGCTGACTTTATTTAAGCTACCAAGTTATTCAGAAATTAAGATAGAAGAGAATTTTCTTAAAGGTACCCTGGATTTACGGTCTCTAGCAGCTATGATTGCTTCCAATAGGAGACAGGAGAGTCAAAATCAAGGAGGGTTGAGTGAACCTCAACCCCAATATGAATCACTGCAAGCCAGATTGAAGGCTCTTTCATCAAATAACTCAAATCAAAATTTTACTCTCAAAGTTGATGTTAGTTTGGATCCTCACTCAATTCCCGAAGGTGCAGCAGGTAGGATTCGACGGTTAATTATGTCAGAATCTGGTACCTTGCAGCTTTATTATGTTAAAGTTTTGGAAAGAGGAGAGTCATATGAGGTGAGTTATTATCACTCATCAAGATGCATTTTTTATCCTAGTATTTTTTTATGTGATATCTTTCTCGTAGATGCTTCAGATTATTGAACGCAGTTTGCCTAAGACTCAAATAGTGAAAAAAGATCCTTCTGTGATTGAAAGAGAGGAGATGGATAAGATTGGGAAAGCGTGGGTTACTATTGCTAGGCGAGATATTCCTAAACATCACAAGTTATTAACAAATTTGTTTCGTAAGCAAATAGCTGATGCCAAACGCTGGTCAGAAACCTGCCAAAGAGAGGTATCAATACTTTCATTTAATTTTATTTTTCACAGTTCATTCCTTTTTGCAATAGTTAATTATTCTCTTTATCTCAGTCTCCCTTCCTTTCTTTTCTCATTGATGGGTTGCTTTTACTTGCCTCTAACACATGCTACTTCTGTTAGGTAAAATTGAAAGTTAGCAGGTCACTTAAGTTGATGAGAACTGCTGCAATTCGCACTAGGAAGCTAGCCAGAGACATGCTAATATTGTGGAAGAGAGTGGATAAAGAGCAGGTGAACTTTTCTTTTTATAAATTACTTGACTCTTTTTGTTGCTTTTGTCAGCACTTTGTGATAATGCTAAGTTTTAGTCCATTGATTTATTCATCCATTGTTAAACATATATGGGTCCATTCTTTTGGAAGTAGTTGTGATCTTCTGCAATCATTGATAGTGTATTTGTAACTCTTGCGGAATACAAAAGCTTGCCAAGTTTAAGTTAAATTTTGAGTCTCACGAGCATGTATGAGTTACTTCATATTTGCACCACAGTAGTCATTTTTCGTGTACATCATTGGTATGATTTGAAATATGAATTCAATTTGTTACAGATTCAACAATGTTAATAACATAGAAGAAAAATGATATACAGTTGACTGGGATATATATATTTGTATTCTGTATATGCATGTTTGATTGTATGCAGATCTTACATGGAAATATAATTCTTGTCAAAGGGCATTTTGCACATTTGTTAGTGTATTCTCTACCGATGAGGGCCATATTCTCCAATGCCTTCAGCAAGATTATGATCTGTTAAAAATGAATCTTATAAGGCCATAACACGTAGCAATTAGGTTGAAGCATTGAAACAGCTTGAAAATTAAACTATGAACATTTTAAAATAGATGACAGAGGAACTTCTCATACTCTTAGGGATTGATTAATTTGGTCCAGCCATGATTTTACAGCTGATTTGTAACTGCATGTAAATTGAACTTTGAACCCTTTAAAATAAATGTCAAAGAGTAACATCTCATACCCTCAGGGAATAATTTGGGTATTTCATTTGCTTATGTATTGTTCCTTATCTAACCACATATGGGCTTTATATCTGGCTGTGGTGAGCCCATATCATAATTAATTTTTTTAATCAGAATTCTGCACAAAATTGCTTATTTTAAATGTATCAATGGCGTGTAATCACACAAATTAATCGTTCCAAATAGCTGAGATAAGCCTAGTGCTGCTGATGATGATGTATAATCATACATGCAAATACAATAAATATTAGTTATGTATACATCACAAATATGGAGTTACCGTGCATTTTTGGCAATGTATATTAGAGCAGCCCTAATTTTGTTGGAAGGATAAATATTGCATTTTTATTTAGTTTTCTATTTATCCATGTTGTTATCGATTTTGTTGATGTGAAACAATGAACAAGAATTGCCGGATTTGAATAAAAAGTTGTTTAAGCATTGCAAATTATAGTTTAATGTTTCACTAAGATTAGATTTCAGTTTTCGTAGTTGTGGATTTGTTTAGGCAAGCAGTTACAAATTGGATTAGCGGAGTAACCTAAAATAATAACAAAATAAAGTAAAGACAAACGTTCAAATAACACTAATCCACCAGTTAACAGTTAGATAGTTCACCCTGAGTTTCCCTCACTCTTCACTCTCAGGAAAAGTTGGAGAAAGATTAAAGCACTAATAATGATGCCACCAAATAAAGTAAACGCTTACAATACAAATCACTGAAGATTTATTTCGGAGAAGTAGAAGCCAGGGATTGTAGTAGGATTTTTCACGGAACCGGTAGTAGCTGCTCTTCGATGGCCTCGAATATCAAACCCAAACCCATGATAGCACTTGGGTTCCACCATCCATGCTTGATGGAAAGTAGGAAAAGGGGTTCGTCTTCTTCCGGAAGTGATTAAACCAATAGGGGGGGGGGGGGCAATATGTGGTTGGAAAGGGAGTTGGAGGGGTGGCCGAGACTAGTGGGAGGGGCTATGGGTTTCGGTCTTGGCTTGGGGAAGGGTTTCCACTTGATTTCAGATTTGGGTATTCAATAGGGAGGGAAGGGAATAAGATTAATGACCTAAAATTAATTTTTAGATTTCCATTAATCAAGGAATTTGAATTTGGAATTCAAATAAGATGGAGGGAAGGATAAAGAAGTGGTTAATTATTCCCTTAATTAGATTTCTTAACAATGAAGGGAATAATTAAAATAGGGGATAGAGAGGGGCCGACCAAGAGAAGAGGGAAAGAGGGGTCCAAGTGGATTGCATGTGGGCCCAAGCAATAAATTAGATTGAAGATTTAAATCTGAAATTAATTTCAAATTTGTATTGATTTAGAGGAGTTTCCTAATTTAAGGATTGTTGAGTTGAAAAGAATTTGACATTCAAATCCTCTTGAATTTGAATTAAATGATCTTCCCAAATTTGGATCGTCTAAATTAGGAAAGCATTCATGGCCAATTGAAGGAGGTTGGGTGGCAAGGCTAGCGGCAATGCGTGGTGGGAGGCCGACGGGCTCAGGTGGAAGGGGTGGTTGGCTGGTGGGAGTGAGGAGGTGGTTGGGTCGGGTGAGGGAGGCTGGCGGTGTGTGGTGGAGGGGAGGAAAGGGAAGTCGGCAGTTGGGTTTGGATGATGGACCGGCGGTTGGATTGGAGGTGGGCCGTTGACAGGGGTGGGGAGAGAGGGTCGGTGGGTTTGGAGAAAGGGGAAAATGTAGCCGGTGGTTTTGGGAGATGTTGGGGAGGAGCCGACGAATAGAGGAGGAAGGGGGAGATAAGCCGTGAGCCCCGGACCCTTCTGATGGCCGATGGGTATTGCTTTCACCCTCATCTAGGATTCTCTCTTCTCAAGTGCACACACAAGAGGAAGAAGACAAAGCTGAAATTTCATTCAAATCATCATTAACCTAGTACAATAGAAAAGACCTCTATATATAGGTCTAAAACAAAAGAAAGCACAAAAAGACTCAAATGCCCTTTTGGGCTATAACATAAACTCATCCCCCAAGGGGTACAATAATAAACTAGAACATAAAGAAAATAAAATACAACAAAATACATTAGAAATAAAGTCTATGAATTGTTGTCGTCGACCTACGATTCCTCCGATGATAGACACGCCGAAATCTCCTGCTAATGTCCTCATCATTCTCCCCGGGTGGGAGAAAGCTTGACCCCGTCGAGTAAGTATCTCGGGAACTCTCGTACAATTCGAGAAGATCGGGGTCCAACCTCTGTAACTCATCCCGATCAATCCACGTGTTCCCCGTCTCCGATTTTCCTTTCCACTGAACTAAGTCCCATTGGTGTCTGTCGTCTTTGGTGGAAATGATTTGTTCATAGGTGAAAGACAATTGTCATCAATGATGGTTGATGGTGGGATATGGTGGAGGGAGGCAATGATTGTTGGGGCTGGTCGATGATAGATGAGCATGGTTAGGTGGCATCAAACATTTGCGCCAGTCGACGACGAACAACTAAAAATCTGCACAATAATGGTCAACATTAGTCAACAATGGGTGATGACAGACGAGAAAATGAACATAGTGGTTCATAACAAGTGGCATTGAACGTCAATCAATGACATACGATGAAGGATAGATGATGATGATACTTACAGTGGAGTTGATGGTGGAAGGGAGCAGGATGGTGATTATGCAGGGCTCTTCAAAGCCATGGCGTCTCTAAAAACCATGGTAAGGGCCTTACAGGAGGTGGGAGGAGGATTTGTAGTGGAGCTATAGAGTTTGGAGGGGATCAAAGAAGGGGGGGGGGGGGGATCCCTCTTTCAGTATAGCCGGTTATGCTGTAGTACAGTGAGGTTTTTTTGCTATCTTAAGAGTTGCCATTGCTGCGGGGATAGGAGCACGCCATTACGTTGAAGGAGGGGTATCACCCATCAGTGTCAGGCCTTGCAATTACCCCCAGATCCAGAAGGATTAGATTGAGAAGTTGATCCGGGAGATGTTGGAGGTCAAGGTGGATCTTTGGGAGGGGGTATTATTAGACCGGTTCATGAATCGGTCCAGACCGGCTCATGTTTACATCAGGTGGAACAAAGGTTCTGCCCAGCAGGAGGTGGAACTCTTTGGTGGCGCCCAACAAAAATTAAGCACTAATTAAGGATGGGTTTGGGAGAAAAAATTCAAAGTAAAGGTTTGTTTAGGGATTAGATGATTGTGTTTTGCTTTAAGTAGATTTTTCTCCCTAGGGTTAGGGTTATGTTTTGTTTTGTTGAATTTGTTTTCTTGGGCTCTAGCTGTTGGCTAGGGATTGGGAGAACCAGATCTTCCTCTCGAATTGAAAATTCGTTGTATCTTTTTTTTTCATCAATCTTTTATTAGTTATCATGTTTTCTGGTGTTTTGCCATCAAAATTTTCACAATTTCTGTTTTTTTCTTGCGGAAATTCCAAATTTCAGCCACGTTCTTACGTTCTTTCGATTTTTGCAAAACTTTCCTAACATTTTCGTAGCCTTGTAGGATCTAGAAAGATTTTGTTGAATGCATATATTATTGTAGCATTGGGTGTGATAACTTGTGACTCTAAAATCATTGTATAAGAGTGACTAGGGTCTTTGAGGACTTTAAGGGAGATAAAGCCTCTTAAATGTCTTTGAAAATGCCATGAAACCTCTTGATTTGGTTGAAGTGATAAAAGTCCAGGTTGTTGGAGTTAGAGAATATTTTATTCCAGTTGAAAACTTGAAATATAGAGGTTTCAAAATCTCGATTGATATAGTTGGGTGGTCTTTACCACCCCTTACTGCACTGTGCATTTCTGTGGTTATATGCCCTTATAAAGTGCTTTTAATGGGGTGTCTATCTCGCATTTGGTGTCCTTTGCGGCTTTCAAATACGAATGACCTCCAATATCCTACCACTTTATCTCTTGTGTTAGAAAATGCTCCCCAACCACTATTAGGGGAACTTTGTTGGATCTCAGTGTAGTTATCGTATTAGGGATGATAACCTTGTACTTTTACCCTGTTGTGATAGTGACCAACAATCTTCCCATGAGATATCTCTTAAGGTTTAGTGATTTTTTTTAGTAGTTTAACTAAGCTCCTTGAACGGTCACCCTTAGTTTTTCTCGAAGACTAGTCTATGATGAGGAGAGTTGTGAGGAACTCCTTAAAAAAATAGACTTATCTTAGATTGTTAGTCCTAGATGAGAGATTGTGTTTGTTTGGGACAATTTTTTGATTGCTATGCTTTTCAAACTGCAACCACACTTTTGTTTGGCTATTGCTTTCTTGCTTTTTTTTTTTGCTTTCTAGAAATTTTTGTGGTGTTAAGTTGTGTTTTATAACTAAATCCACTAATGTGTGGAAGTTGTAAGAAAGTTGCCGCTCGATTTTTCAAAATAGAACATGCTAGAATACCCACAACAACTTTCTAAGAAGTTATTTTTCTCACAATAGCTTCACAACAATCTTTATAAAATGCTACAACCACCCCCAAACATACCATAAGTGAAATTCATTATGAATTTCTTATCTTTCCTTGGTTATTTCACTTAGTGTTACTCGATATCTTCAAATTATAGTATAAGTTGTCAAATTAAATACCCACGGGATCAATTATACCTTGGTTGGGATGCAACAGAACTTGCGTGTTTCTCTAATCAAGGGAAATATTTGGCTTTTCTTTAGGCCATTACTACCCTTTTGAGGCAATGAATATCCCTCTGCTCAGCAAGTAGCAGTCCATTGAGAGACTGTATGTTGAGATGAGATTCTTTCAAATGTTTATTGAATAATTTCTTCTATATGCATGAAGTCTTGTAGAAATGGCAGTTGGTCAAGCTCTCCTTCAACTACAATCATTTCCAGACATCAAGTGAATATTCCCTTGGGACAACAAACTAGAAAGTATCACAAGCCAACTTTGCCAATAATATGAACGACCATCTTGAAAAATTTTAAACTACTTTTGGCGATGTGGGGCTGCCTTGATGCTTCAACGGATAGTAGAGGGAAAGAGTTGCTTGATTTTAAACCTGCTTGAGACTTTAATGCGAATGTCTATTGCTGGTTGTACTAGATCCGCCCCTTAGCACTGATTTAGTTCATAATGGCAATGCCAAATTATTGCATGTTAGAATATTTTTAGCGGTAGAAAATGGAGTTTATTGTCTTAACATTGCATGAAAATCTCACATATATATAAATGAACCGCAAAGCTCATGAGTTATTGCATGGAAAATTCTGAGAGAAAAAAAAAATCATAAGGCATAACTCAATTAAAACATTCAACTTTATAGGTTAAAGATTATAAATAACTACCGGTCTCCATAATTAAAGGAGGTGGGATTACAAGGTTTAATTGTAAGGGATGCCAATGATGTAGAGTGTATTGGTGTTTGTTAGGTAGATGGGGGAAAGGTGACGGATGTTGGTGTTGACCAAAGACATATTATGACAAGCATGTTATAGTGATTATTGGTGTTATTTGATGATGTATGACTGAGAATGAGTGACAATGATTGTTAATGTGAGTCAATGTCGGGTGATAGAAGATGGATGACAGTAGGTGGTAAACGTAGACGTCAATGAGAACATGTGTTGGTGGATGAGCAATAGAGGACTCCGACGTTGTTTGACTGCAAACAACGGGGGATGAGTGATGATGATTTTCGATGTGGTTCGATGATGGGTGATGGATGTTAGCATCAGTTGTGGTGGATGAGCGGTGATGGACATGGCTTTGGTGGGCGATGGAGGACTAGCAACTATGATGTCAACATCAGTCGATGGTTGTTGATGACAAACAAACGATTGTGGATGTCACTATTGGTCAGCTGCATATGATAGATGGGGGACAGTGGATGGAGCTCTTGAATTTTCTATGAATATCAGATTTCTTTTTATTGAGAATCTTCTCCTCTAGGTGCATAAACATGATCTATTTATATATTTATAGAGTTTGTTCTGTTCATTTCTATCGTAATTTGGGACATCACATCTAACGGTTTGGAAATGCACCCTTTGATTTTTGATATTTTTGGGTATCTCAATGCCTTAATAAGCTTGAAATTTAGTGATTTGTACTTGTTGGATTTTCTGCAGTGACTTTATTATGTTGCATTGAATTTAAAGCGCTGTGACTGGAAATCAAATTTGATCTTTTGATGTACCTGTGGTGTTAGCAACACTAAAAAAATAGTTGGGTATTTGTGATGATTTTTAATACCAAACATATGTGGGCAGGCGGAGGTGAGAAAAAAAGAGGAACGAGATGCTGCTGAAGCTCTGAAGCGTGAGGAAGAACTTCGAGAAGCAAAGAGGCAGCAGCAGAGGCTGAACTTTCTACTTTCACAAACTGAGCTCTACAGTCATTTTATGCAGAACAAGGCTTCTTCACAATCCACTGAAACTTTACCTGTGGCAGAGGGTGAAGATACAGAAAGGACATCAAGTGCAGATGTTAAATCTGGAGAAGAAGAGGATCCTGAAGAAGCTGAATTCAAGAAGCAAGCTCTAAAAGCAGCACAACATGCTGCTTCACAACAAAGAAAGATAACAAATGAATTTGATAGTGAATGTTTGAAGCTTAGGCAAGCTGTGGAACCTACAGATGTAGCAAATGAATCTTCAATTACTGGATCTTCAAACATGGATCTCCTGCACCCGTAAGATCAAAGAACTCTGTTCATAAATAAGAACTAAGAATGTAAATAGAAGAAAGGGTGAATATATTACTGATTTTTTGCTTGGCACTACCTATTCCAGTCAATGAAAACCCACATCTTCATGATCCCACGCCACTTAGATTTCTTTGTGGAATTTCACTTTGAATGAACTAAATAGTATATTATTATTTGCAGATCAACAATGCCCATAAAATCTTCTGTGCAGACGCCAGAGCTGTTTAAAGGCACGCTTAAAGAGTATCAATTAAAAGGGTTGCAGTGGCTTGTTAATTGTTACGAGCAGGTAATCTTTTGGGCCAGGAAAAAGTAACAGAATGTGAGCTTTTTTTAATTGACATTTTTCTTTTCTTATATATGAAGGGTTTGAATGGCATCCTTGCTGATGAAATGGGATTAGGAAAGACCATTCAGGCCATGGCATTTTTGGCTCATCTAGCTGAGGTTTGTTGTTTATGTTATTTAAAAGAAATTTTAGTTTTTGTATTGATTATATTTAAATAACCAACTGGCTTTTCCGTTCAACTAATCAATAATTCAAATAAAAAAAAGCAATAATTCAAAATTTTTTGTTTTTTATAAGTTCTTATTACTCTTTATTCTTTGAGATGCATCATTAGCACCATGCCCTATGATTGTATATAATGTTTTTCTTCTATTGTTAAGCTCCAAAGGTATGCCTTCTTGGAAGCCTATCTGCAAATGCTAGGGCCAGGGTGTGTACAACAACCATTCCCAAACCCCGCATTGGTGGGAGCTCCATGGATTGGGTGCATGATGTTGGATAGTTTAGGGTTAGGGTTTTTAAATATAACTACAATGCTGCAAAGTATATAAATCACACAAGAGAAGTAAATATTTGTAGATCGGAGACCACTATTTATGCAAAAACATACCTTCTTTAGATTCAAATCAACAAATATGAGAATTGGAACTGAAAAAATAATGCACTGATCAAATAGTTTTGAAGAAATTAATGAAAGTTCAAACCACACAAAATCAATTAATTATTATAATTTATTTACTACAATTAAAATTCTCATTCTGTAAAATTTAAACAAAATCAGAAATATTAACAACCAATAATAAGTTATGTTCAAGAAATTATGCCAAAGAAAGAATTTACCCAATTAAAAATGGCAAGCCTTAAACTAATACTTGGAGACAACTTTTCTCAGAATTAGGTAATCTTATTTTGTCATACTAATGGGAATCGCATATCCAACTTACACAGACAAGATAAACAACTGAGGAATTTAAATCAATCAAAGTTATCAATTACATCACATATCATTTATTTATAAATTACTTGTCCTGGTAGATACACTTGGCACAAGATACGCCTAATTCAATTTCAATAATTATCAAGTCTAACTTAGGTTTTATCCATAATTCATATATGTTGGCCTAAGAAAGTTGTTGATGTGGGAATTAGTAACAATACCTAGAAAATATGGTAAATAACACTTTCAAGAACCAGAGATATAACAATTCGATAACTAATAGTAGTTTGCCCCTCGAAGCAGATAGTGTGGTAGTGGCCCCAAGTTATAGAATTCCCATCCAAATATATTGCATAACAACAATAAAGGAGTAACAATTGCAACAACCTCCATTAGTTATAGCTACAATAATCGGTGATAAAGCAACTATTTTCTTACATCAATATTCTCGACTTGAAAAAATATTGCTCTAATAAATTGAACTTTTGATATTCATCAAGCAAATCAATGCTTAAAAATCGTGCTTCATGTAAAGTGATACATAAATTATCACAAATAGGTTTGTAATGCCATTACACTAAATATTTCTAAAATCCACCCTAAGCGGTGTGCACAGTCTATCTTCAATAACAAGCTGAGTGCAATTATGTGGCAGAGGAATGGATGTAGATTCACTAAGAAGAGATGAAAAGAGAGAATAACCAAAGGAGTTGACAGTGGGATCATGAAATAAGACCAAGTTAGACATATCGAAATTTAGATTAATTCTATAGTTTTTTTTTTAATTTTTAATTGGTAGGATAATGTACTGCAAGAGATGGCCCTGCTTTTCTTGTATTTAATTTCTTCAAGGTTCCTAGTTATAACCTTTTAATGTACCATGACCTAATGACTAGGTTTAAATTCAATGCATCTTCTGTTAACGTATTAAAAAAGCTTATAATTTTCATATATAGTAGCAAACTTTCAATGAATAAGCTTATGCACATCAAGAAAATCATGCAAACGACTGAAATGATATGAAATAAGTAGTGGAAAATGTTAAAATTCTATTTTGTGTTTGAAGTTGTACTAATAAATACCTCTATTTAATTCCTAAATGAAGTTATGATGAAGAACTTAAAAGAAAATAAGCCATGATTATATGATATGCTTATAATATCGAAAACACTTTTAAAGGAAATGAAGCCAAATTGTTTAAATAGGACTTGTGATGAGTTAGACACTTGTAGTATTAATTGGGTGGATGGAGTTTTAAATTTCAAATTTCTTTTAAAGAATTCATTTTAATAAACTGTTTGAAATATGATGCAACTTAACTTTCTCTATGAGGTTCCGTTTATAAATTAGGGAACCAAGGAGCCTAGAGCCTAACATGAAATCAATTTTACTTTTCATTCATCATAATATCAATCGAAACAAATAATTTATTATGAATTGTCTTTTATTAAGCTTCCCATTTGATTCATCAATTACAGTATACTTAATAAGTTCAGTTTCACATTCAGGCGTTGATTGAATCTCGCATATAAGTTCAAGTTTATGTGTGTTCTCATGCTCAATATTGCTTTCAAATTCCAATTCTAACTATTGTGAGTGTATATGTTTAAATAGAAATATGATCTATTGTAGACGCCAATTCAAATCTAATAAATCAAATTTAGACTCATTATATGACTGCTAATCATATTTTGCATTTAAAAAATCCTCAAAAGAGCATAGGTGAATTGTAACTTCGTCCATGCAATTATATTGAATCACATGATTTTTGCATTACTTTATTTTTCTATAGGCTTCAGATGAGGTCTTATTGAGGTTTCTTATGACATTGACACATGTGCAACAACCCTAATAAAATGCTCGTTACATGCCTCAATATTCAAATATCTTGATAAAACTTTAAATTGTGTTTTCGGTGAATTGTAGCTTATTTTATTACTAAAATATTGCTAAAACTTTTAATGAATAACATAGTAATGACAAAATAGTCTAAAAGCAATTCCAGACGTGCAAGCCTTGCATAATATTCAAGTAGAATAGAATCTTTTTGCTTACAACTCTAAAATTGATATGCTACTTATCCAATATTCACCAAATGTCTGATATCTTCCTTTAAATTGTTAATATTTTTGTTTCACCAACTTATAACTTTTTTTTAATCAAATAAATGATAACTTGTCAAAAAATTTCTTTCAAATTATCATTCTACCTTGATAATTCCCCAAGATTCTACCTCGCATTAGATGTAGGGCTGTGATTTTGAACCTCATGATATTTCTATTATGATATTTTTTATTTTTGTTAGCTTGAACCTCACACGTTTTTTATCTCATTAAAATTGCATCATATGCTATACATTTGAGTTGACAAATAGATGTAGTCATAAGCTTTATTACCAATTTGATGCATGAAAATCTTGGGCTTGGGGTTTTGTAATGCAATTAGAAAGATGGAAAGTATGTAGACATAGCAAATGAACCAAGGTTCACATACCAAAGGCCCCTCTAAATACAAAAAAGCTTGATTTATTTGTGTCTGAACTAGAAAATCTGAGAATTAGAACCCAAACGATAGTAAACAACAACAACATCATGCATTTATCCCACTGTGTGGGTTGGCTACATGAATCCTTTTTCTTCATTGTGTCTTGTTAAGAGCCAATTTTCATTTAAATCTAATAAAGAATGACCATTTCTAATATTTTCGAACCAAGTCTTTTTAGTTCTACCTCTACATTTCTTAACATAAGCCAAATCTAATACATCTACTATCCTAATTGGGTCATCGGAAGGCCCCCATTTTATGTGAACAAGCCATCTAAGGCAATCTCTAATCTTATTTGCCACTGGAGCTACTCCAACCTTTTCATGTATATGCTCATTTCGTGTCTTGTCTCTAAGAGTAAAGCCACTCATCCATCTGAGCATCCTCATCTTTGCAACATTTAACTTAATATTATTCTTATCTTTTAGTGGACCACATTCTGCACCATAAAGCATTGCAGGTCTCACCACCATCTTATAGAATTTTCCCTTAAGTTTGAGGGGGACTTTTCTATCACACAACAAGCCCGATGCATTCATCCACTTCAACCATCCAACTTGAATTCTACTAATAATATCCCCATCTATTTCACCATCACTTTGAACAATAGACTCAATATATCTAAAACGTGTACTCTTATTAATGACTTGATCGCCTAAAGTCACAATCCCCCCACTAGATCTATTATTACTAAAATTACAATCTATATATTCAGTTTTAGATCTATT
This sequence comes from Dendrobium nobile, assembly GCA_022539455.1. Classification (NCBI taxonomy): domain Eukaryota; kingdom Viridiplantae; phylum Streptophyta; class Magnoliopsida; order Asparagales; family Orchidaceae; genus Dendrobium; species Dendrobium nobile. The sequence goes on from CM039723.1 coordinate 71,806,860, forward strand.
CAAACTAAAGCCTTTAGACTCTAAAGTTGACCTCCATAATTCAAGTTTACCTTCAACTCCCTCTCTAGTCTTACCAACAAGAAGAATATCATCAGCAAAAAGCATACACTAGGTAGGGGTGTCAATTTCGGGTCACGGGTCGGGTTCGGGTCGGACCCGAAATTGATTCAAACGGGTCGACCCTAACCCGACTCGGTTAGGTAAACGGGTCGGAAATGCGAACCAGGACCCGACCCGGCGGGTTGTTGGGTTGACCCGACCCGACCCGAAAAAGCTGGTCGCGCTGGGCAAGTGCGAGCGGGGTCACGCATGGAGCGGTCGCGCGGGGTGGGGTCGCGCTGGGCAAGTGCGGGCGAGGTCGCTGGCGGGGCGAGTGTGGGGCGGGCTTGTTAGCGTAGCGGGGTCGTGCGGCGGCGCCGGGAGTGGTCGCGCGACAGCGGGGCGGGCAAGTCCGCGGGTTAGGTTAAAACGGGTTCGCAGGTTGACCCGGCAACCCGTCGGGTCAACTCGAACCCGACCCGTTTTGAAATCGGGTCGGGTCCAACCCGGATTTTTCGGGTCAGGTTTTCATGTCGTGTCAAATATTGACACCCCTAACACCGGGGTACAACCTTTCGCAAATGTTAGTGAGAACATACATGATCAAAGCAAAAAGATATGGGCTTAAGGCTTATCCTTGATGTAATCCAACTAAAATAAGAAAATACATGGTCAAATCATCTTGTGTTTGAATACAAGTAACAGCTCATGCATATATATTATTAATGAATTTAATATAAGCATTATTGACACTTTTTTTTTCTAGAACTCTCCATATCACTTCTCTTGAAATTTTATCATTTGTTTTCTCTAAATTAATAAATATCATTTGTAGATCCTCCTTATTCTCCATCAAACCTCTTAATAAATGTATAGCTTCCATAGTAGAGCTATCCAGCAAGAAATCCAAATTGATTTTGAGAAACATTAGTATCACTTCATAAACTAGCTCCATAAATCTCTCCCAAATGATAATAAAATGATAAATATATTCGAATGCATCAATGAGAAATTAGAACAACAAAAAATCAACGAGAAATTACAGTTTATTTACAGCATTTATAATTTCTGTTATGTTAAATTTAAACAAAATCATAAGCACTAGCGAAGCCAATAACACGATATGCAAAAGAAATTAAGTCAATGGAAGAATTTACCAAATAAGTTATATGGACCTCACGCTAGTACAAGTAGATGACTCTTCTGGGTGTCAATTAGTCACTTATACCATACTCGAATAAATCACGCATCAAACTTGTAGACATAAGATCAAAATTTTGAAGAACAAATTCTATTTAATCAAAGTTATTAATTAAATGCTTCATATTTCTCATTCCTATTCTAATTTATATGGTTGGCAAAAGATGAATTCTCTTTAATTTCAAAGAATTATCAAATCCAATTTTTAAATACCCCAAGCAGAAGTTACGGCGCAGAAGAAAAATGAAAGCTACGGATGTTGGAGTAAGTAACAGCCCAGGAAAGATGATATAAGAGCACCGGAAAAAACTAAGGTGTAACGACAGACAACCCTCAGATGTAGTTTGCCCGTAGAAGCAGTGAGTGTTGTGGCTGGCCATAAGTATAGAGGAATTCCCAAGCAAATGGATAGCATATCAATGACAGGAAAAATTATTCTGTGCGGAGTCCATATCCCAATGAAAATGGGCCACGTCTGGTACCGAGCTAATACCGAGCGCTGCTCAGTACTTGGTACTGCTCAGTACCTAAATGTAAACCGGACGGTTCTCCCGTCCAGTGTACGTACAAAATAATCTCTCCAATGACAGAGACTTAACAGTGAGGACAACCTCCAAAAATAGCAGAATTGAATTGTAACGGAAGCTGCAAAAATTGGCAGGCATAACTTGGTGGAACTGCAACTACAGAGATGAAGACTACATAAGATTTTAGGGTTAGGGCTGCAAATGAACCGAGCCGAGTCGAGTATGTTAGTGTTCATGTTTGTGTTCATTTAATATCAGGTTTTTCAAGTCTGGTTCTTGTTTGTTCTAGCTTTATTGTTTGTGTTCATGTTTGGTTCATTTAAATTAATGAGTGTTCATGTTCGGTTCATGTTCGTTTGTTTAGTGCTTATCGAGCTTTAAACAAACAAACATGAACGATCTATAAACGAGCTCTACTTTTAGATGTTCATGAACTTAACAAATGAGTTTTATCGAGCTTCCTAACAAACAATTACATCGAGCATGTTCGCGAACATATCTAACAAATTTTTTTTAACTATCAAACAAACACGTTCATAAACACATCTATGAACAAATACATTTATAATAAAAGCAATTGTGATGTAGGAACATCTTTAGTAAAATTAATCCTTAGGAATAGTCTATCCTTTATGATTCTAGAGTCTTCTATTATGGCTATATATTCAAGTTATTGTAAGGAATGAGGTATTGAATGATATATACACCTTTTGAAGCTTGAAAAGCTTTCTTTCTCTTCTTCCCTGGATTGGGAGTTTTCAAATCCTTCTTGCAGGTATCGACTTCCGACGATCCACTACATCAGTTGGTATCAGAGCCTGGAGCTTGAGAAGATCGATGTATTGCAGAAGGTCGGCTGTCGACGACGTTCGAAGCCGTAGATCATGGGCGGTCGACGAAGATCGACGCCGAATAAGATGGGCGGTCGACGAGGATCGCCACCGAAGGAGATGGGCGTGCGACGACGATCGACGCCGAAGAAGACGGGAGATCGATGACTATCCTCCTCTCGAACTTCCACTCCAATGGCGTGATCCGCCGCCGGTATACCCTTCCCCCTTCTACTCCGCTGCCCGCAAAGGGATCCCTAATCAACCGATTGTGGTTGATGATTACCCGCCGCTCGAACTCCCTCTCCGATGGCGTGACCCGCCGCCGGAATATCCACCGCTGGAGCTTCCGCTGAAATGGCGCGATCCGCCTCCACAGATTACATCTGAATCCGACTCCATTCGTCTCCTCACAAAGAAATTAAATGACAGTACATTCAGTCCTACACCCCCGCCGACCAGCTTACAGATTACATCCAAAGTTCGTTGTAAGAGTGGGCTACTATCTCACAAAGAAACTTACATTCCTCCATTACCGCCGGCTCAGACGAAGTCCCATCCCACAGCCGACGCTCCTTCGCCGCCGACAGCAAACCTCCTCCACTCTTCGATCCAGGCTTATGACCAAGCCCAACCCGCCGATCTGGAGACACCAACAGCAGCCGACCAGGCTCCCACAACCCCAGCCGGCGACCAGTTTCCCGCAATCCCAGCTGCAGATTCACTGGCGCAACGCGAGCGTGACTTCAGATCCCATCACCTGACTTCAGCCGCAGATTCACGTGACTTCAGCCCCGACCCTAAATCATCTCCGTCTGTCCAGGCCATACTCCAGATCGCATCAACTGCTCTCGCAACCGCCGCTCAGCCCAGTTCGCCTATACACCGAGCCACACAATCTGTTATGTCTCTGATCGATCCCGTCTCGTGTTCAAACCTCACGCGGAAATCATCCGAGACGATCAGGCACTCGAACATAGCGAGACTCGATCAATTTGCAAACGGAATCCTAGACGGCGAACTTCCGGACTCTGTCGACATTCTGCAATCAAAGCCTCGGTCGGATAAACCCCAGCGAGACGCTGGTGAGGAGTCGGAGAACTCTGTCGAGATTCGGATCCATGTTCTCAAACCTCCTCCACTTCCGCCTGACCCCATCAGCTCCGGCGCCCCGCGCGCTCCTGCATCGAGCGATCCGGTGGACTCCAGCCAGCGCTCATATAGCGATCGCGACAAATACCGATCTCATGATCAAGATCGCGACAAAGACAGGTCTCTACTTCTTCTTCGCATGGCCAATCCCGATCCCGTCGGCTCCTCCACCACTGCTCCTCACCCCCTCTCGCAGACATCATCGTCAAATAACCAGAGCCAGTTATCCCTCCCATTAGCGAAGAAGCAGTCGGCAAAGGATCGCCACAGCACGGTCGACGGTCGTGGGCGTCGCATCCACCTACCGATCATATGCGCCATTCGCAACTTTCAACTCACACGAGAGCTCGGACATAAGTCCGATGGACAGACCATCGAATGGCTGTTACGCCAGGCTGAGCCATCCATAATCGAAGCCCTCTGTGGCTTCCAGATCGCGCCGTTGAACTCAAACATGGATCGGTGCTGCGAAGTGACCAGCCGGAGAACTCACACTTGGATCGCACCGTTGAATTCTGTCGACATTCGGTGCTGCGAAACACATTTACAAATAGTCTGTAGAGAGTACACTAGAGCAGGATTGGTGCTGCGAAGCGATCGCTCCGTTGAACGCATGGAGGTAACGATTGTGAAAATCCCATGCTTAAATTCTACTGAAAATGTTTATCCCACGCCATGTTCGCAAACTGCTCGATATAATGTCAATGAAGGGTTCGATCCTAGATTGATACGGCATTGTATTGTTAATGACATGGGCGTTGGAGAAGATAAGTGGGAACAGTTCTTGGCTGTTGTCAAATCCGAATATGATGGGGAGTTAAACGGTAAACGATCTATGGAATATTCAGGGATTAATCCTGATAGCTACAGTTGCAATCAACTGCTTGAGGATCTTTGCAAGGCTAAACAGATTGAAAAAGCTTGTAAGTTGTTTGCTAATATGATGGAGAAAGAAGAGTTAGAGCCCAATGAAATCACATTTGTTTTCCGTGGGTGCAGCATTGCAGGTGTGGCTGATAGAGGGCTTGAGTATTTTGATTTGATGAAGAGTAAATATGGAATTGAGCCTTGGCCTGAGTATTATGGCTGCATGGTGGACTTGTATGGCAGATTTGGGAGGCTTGAAGAGGCCACTCTATAGGAGGAAAATATCGAGAACAAAGTTTTCGATCCAGGAATCTGTCTTCTGCAACAATCTCTTTTTCATTAACGAGCCTCGAACAGAGTCGAGCTCTTTTTACGCAAGGGGAGTATGATGTAGGAACATCTTTAGTAAAATTAATCCTTAGGAATAGTCTATCCTTTATGATTCTGGAGTCTTCTATTATGGCTATATATTCAAGTTATTGTAAGGAATGAGGTATTGAATGATATATACACCTTTTGAAGCTTGAAAAGCTTTCTTTCTCTTCTTCCCTGGATTGGGAGTTTTCAAATCCTTCTTGCAGGTATCGACTTCCGACGATCCACTACATCAAATTGTCTATGTAACAAAGGTAAAGATTTATAAGTAAATCCCATCTTCACATAATTTTTCTAACAGCAATATTAATAAAAGCAATGATTTATAAATAAATAGCCATATAAAGCTACAATTTTTTTGACATTGTTATCATTCACTTAAATTTAATAAAAATACTTAATTAACATATAATATAATATTATTTACTTTAAATTTTATTATTTAACAATAATTATATCATTAGATTATAATAAATATAAATTATTTATATTATTTATATTTAATAATTCTATAATCAAATATTAATTATTTTTATCAAACTTATTTACGAGTTCAAAATCGAACATGGATCGAGCTTTGATTGAGCTTCTTATCGAGCTTAATTTCGAGCTTGTTCACGAACATCAAATGATGTTGTTCGCGAACATAAATGAGCTGAACGCATTAGTGTTCAAGTTTGTTTATTTAAAAATCGAGTATCTAAAATATTGTTTAAGATTGTTTGTTTAGTTAATTAAACGATCACAAACGAGCTTTAATCGAACTGAACAACGAGTAGCTCGTTGAACGTTTGGTTCACTTGCAGCCCTATTTAGGGTGTATCATAATTCTTTTTTTTTAATTCCATGCAGGAGAAAAATATATGGGGCCCTTTTTTAGTTATTGCACCTGCATCCGTCCTAAATAATTGGGCTGATGAAGTCAATCGTTTCTGTCCTGATTTAAAGACGCTTCCATACTGGGGTGCACTTCCTGAAAGGATGGTTCTTAGGAAAAATATTAACCCAAAGCGCCTGTATAGAAGGTACGTTACTATTCCTCTTTTTTTCCCCAAAATGGTAAATTTCCTGAGAAATTCCTGTTTTTGAAATCTTTTATCGCATTGAATAAATTTTTTTTTTTTCATTCTTAGGGAAGCTGGATTTCACATACTGATTACGAGTTATCAGCTGCTCGTGACTGATGAGAAGTATTTGCGTCGAGTGAAGTGGCAGTATATGGTTTTAGATGAAGCACAAGCCATAAAGAGTTCAAATAGGTTAGCTGACCTTCATTTCTTTGTGTGTTTTGTCTTGACGTTTCTTTCATATGTAACATGAATATTGTCTGTAATCTGGTTAATCATTGTCATTGGTAAAAGTGGCGCCAGGTTGATTAGATTTAGGCTTCATTTGAGACAACTTTCTTACTACTTTCTAAAATGACTTTTTAGTACAAAGATTTATAATTCAAGAAATTTTTGTACTAGAAAGCCGTTTTAGAAAGCAGGAAAAAGTTGTCCCAAACGAAGCCTTACTCATGATTTAGGAGATTGTTTTACCTGATGCATTTCTGCTTTATTGATTCATCTGTGCAGCATACGTTGGAAGACATTGCTCAGCTTCAACTGTAGAAATCGCTTGCTTTTGACTGGAACCCCCATACAAAATAACATGGCAGAATTATGGGCCCTTCTTCATTTCATCATGCCAACACTGTTCGATAGTCACGAGCAATTTAATGAATGGTTTTCTAAGGGGTATTGCTTCTTACTTGTATCTATTTTTTTGTGGCAAATATTGTATTTTTCTTATGCTCTTGTTAACTTTGGCAGCATTGAGAGCCACGCAGAGCATGGAGGTACTCTAAATGAGCATCAGCTTAACAGACTGGTATTGTTTATTTTTTTGTTGATTTTGATGGTGTTATTATGAGTAAATGGCATAGAAAATACTTGTTTAGGACGGAGTTAACTCCACATGCACTAATTAGAACGGAGAAGGGTTAATAAAGCAGATCCTAAATTTATTGAAATAAGGCAAATGATGATGGCGGTTCTGATTATAATGACAATCATATCAAGGGAAAGAATGGAAGATGAAAAGATTCGATGAAGAAGAAAATAAACTTGTTGCAGTTTTTGAATCTTATGCTTTTAGTTTTCCTGATTATGAACCTGCTGGAGCTTTTGAAACTGGTCGTTGTTTATGATATTTTTAAAGAAGACACTACAAATCAAGCTAGAAAGATATTGCATACGTTATTTACAAAATTAGCCTTATTTTTCTAAATTTTCTGGTTCTTTTGCGAGTTCGATTAATAATGATGAGTCATTTATTTAACTCTTTATGAAACTGCAATTTTTATTTTACTTTTTGACAGCATGCTGTCCTCAAGCCATTCATGTTGCGGAGAGTTAAGAAAGACGTCATATCAGAAATGACTTTGAAGAAGGAAATTACGGTGCATTGTAAACTAAGTTCACGACAACAAGCTTTCTATCAGGCTATAAAGAACAAAATTTCATTATCTGAGCTTCTGGATGGTCATCGTGGGCATCTAAATGATAAAAAAATTGTTAACTTGATGAATATTGTTATTCAATTACGAAAGGTACTTTTTTTTTCTTCGACAAAATGTTTGTATTTTGGTGCATTCTAAGAATCAGGCTATGAAATTGTGTATTGCTTTTGCTTTATCTGTCCAGTGTCAAGTTGAAATTGAGAAGCTTCAACGATTTGCACTTCTCTGTTCTATAACCTGCTTTTTTATTTTTTAGAGTTCAGATGATGCTGACTTACGAAACTTCACTTCCTGTTAAATGACAGGTGTGCAACCATCCAGAGTTATTTGAACGAAATGAGGGTAGCTCATACTTGCATTTCGCAGATATTCCCAACTCTCTGCTTCCTCCTTCCTTCGGGGAATTAGAGGACGTTTGGTACTCTGGAGATTGTAATCCTATATCATACAAGGTACTTTTTTAACTCTTTAATTGATCTCTTTTTGTGCGCTTTTGATCTTTTATTGCTTTCTTTTTCTTTCATTACATGACCTCTTTGGTGAATTCATATTTTCAGGTTCCAAAGCTTCTATATCGAGAATTTGTTAGAAGTGCTGGAACGCCTTTTCCTGTCTCTGGTCTTCCACCTAAGGAATCTCTAGAGAGGCTTTTTAATATATTTTCAGCCCAAAATATTCACCAGTCAACTTTTTCAAATTGTACAGATATTTCTTCAAGAAGTTCTGGAACCTTCGGTTTTACCCGTCTGATAAATCTTTCTCCCTCAGTGGTTTCATTTCTAGCAAGGTGCTCTTTACTTGAGAGGTTATTTTTTTCTGTAATGTGTTGGGATAGACCATTTATAGATGACATACTGGACATTTTTATGAATTTGGAGGGCAATGACCTTGAATATGATAAATTGGAGAAAGGGAAAGTAAGAGCTGTTACACGAATGCTGTTGTTACCAACAAACTCTGAGGCTAGATTGCTCAGGAGAAGATATGCGACAGGTCCTGGAGAAGCTCCATTTGAACCTTTAGTTGTTTCTTATCAGGAAAGGTTAACATCAAACATCAGGCTCTTGCGTTCATCCTATGCATTTATTCCTCGAGCAAGAGCTCCTCTGGTATGCTTTGAAATAAAAGAAAACTAGTCTCCTTTTTCATGAAGATCATAGTGCCTTAGAAATTCTAGCAACCTATTTTTGCCTTCGTGTAGTACATCTTACTGTCATCTTATTTGTTCTCTTCACAGATAAATGCTTATTGCCCTGACAGAAACTTTGCATATCAAACGGTCGAAGCATTGCACCACCCTTGGGCAAAGCGGCTATTTGTTGGGTTTGCTCGTACATCTGAGTTTAATGGCCCTAGAAGGCCCATTAATCCTCATCACTTGATAGAAGAGATTGACACTAAAGAATTTTCTTTCAAACCTGTTCTTGAGCTATCACATAGAATCTTTGGTTCTAGTCCTCCCATGCAGAGTTTCGACCCAGCTAAAATGCTTACGGTAACAGAAACACACCCTCTCGAGTATTTTTTTTTAAGTGCTTTATGTTTGGTGTGATGCACTTGCACCACATTTGCTAGTTATCTGAAGAATGGAGAACATCATTGGCATGTAAAGCCTTCCTCGTGGTAATGGCCATGTTGTGCTGGTTCTTTCCCTGAAACCATGTGGAGTAGCATGTGGCTGTGGTGTATTAACATAATATTATACTTCTGTTCCAGAGAAGATGAAGATTTTTAACTCAGTTAACTAAAATTCTTTTTATCATAGGATTCTGGTAAACTTCAAACATTGGATATACTACTGAAGCGCCTTCGTGCTGAAAATCATCGCGTGCTTCTATTCGCTCAGATGACAAAAATGTTGAATATTCTCGAGGTATTTCCATTCTTTTGTGCTTGTTGCTACGTTTTTACCTTCTAGAATACATTACTTAACGGTCTTCAAATTTGAAAATGTAAACATTTTCATGTTAGAGTAATGGTTACTCTCATGACTCCCATGCTTCTATATTCTAGTTTAGGTATTATTCCCTCTTCAAAAGCTTCAATAAAAACTGTTCCTAGAATCCTTCCACTCTAATTTTTTCATGATTGTTTTAGTTGATCACATGATCTAAGGGCTTGTTTTTTTTTTTTTTTTGGGTCTAAGGGCTTGTTAATTGTGCTGTAGGATTATATGAATTACAGAAAGTACAAGTATTTTAGACTTGATGGATCATCCACCATCATGGACCGTCGTGACATGGTCAGAGACTTCCAACGCAGGTCTGCAAATCCTTGTCTGAATTGCACTTCTTTAAGTGTTCTTTTGACAATGCTTAGCATGTTTTTGCCCCTAATTCAAATATTAGTTAATATATTCCCTAAACTTTTTGCAATTTGACAATTTTGTTGCATGTTGCAGGAATGACATTTTTGTTTTCTTGCTGAGTACAAGAGCTGGAGGGTTGGGAATAAATCTGACCGCCGCTGATACTGTCATTTTTTATGAAAGCGATTGGAACCCAACTTTAGATCTACAAGCGATGGATAGGGCGCATCGTTTAGGTCAAACTAAGGAGGTAAGCAAATACAAGATTGAACTTGGTCACCCGCCATTTTCTGCTAGAATGGTGTGATAACTGATAACAGTTTATGTAGAATTTATATGAACTATATATGGAAATGAAAAATATTAGCTGTTATGTGTGCTTCTTTTTCTTTTGAATCATTAATGTCTTTCCTCTTTATTTAAGGTAACCGTGTACCGGTTGATTTGCAAAGAGACCGTTGAAGAAAAGATTTTGCAAAGAGCAAGCCAGAAGAACACTGTACAGCAGTTGGTTATGACAGGTGGCCATGTTCAAGGTGATCTATTGAAGCCTGAAGATGTAGTTTCCTTGTTACTTGATGATTCCCAGTTGGAGCAGAAACTCAGAGAAATACCACTACAGGTTGATTGTCTTCATTCTCCTCTTTAGTATTGATTAGTAATACATTTAGTTGCCTAATGCATATCATGAAAACGAGAAAGGAATCTACAGATCATTGACCATTCTGTAACTCATCATTCAAGGCATTATTGAAAAGTATTAAGAAAATTATAGTCAAATAGTTGTATGACAGCTGCTAAAAGATAAAATCATATAAAACCTGTTCCAATTGGGAGAAATTATTTAGTGCGGAGTCCGGACGTTAAAGAATCATTCGGATGTAATGTACATAGTATTTGTACACACTGTGTAAAAAAAAAAAATCAAACTATGTACAAAATTATACTCAATGTACATATTATGCACACTCACATGCGGACGGTTCTTTACCATCCGGACTCCGCACGGAATAATTTCTCTCTAATTGGACCCTTAACTCAATTGATGACTCTTGCTGATACTGGTTCCTCTCTTCTGGAAATTGGCCTATACCATTAGAACTGAACCATGCTAAGTTTCTAATCAGAGCTGCTGGATTCAAGTGAAAGTTGCTGTTTCTTATTAGTATTTTCGCAGATTAAGGATCGGCAGAAAAAGAAGAGAGGAAACAAGGGAATACGAGTGGATGCTGATGGATTGGTATCTTTGGAAGAACTTGAAAAAGCTGAATTGCGAGTTGCAGAAGTTGAATCTGCTCAGCAGCAGAATGGAAAATCCAGTAACAAAAAGGTATTTTTTTTATTTGACATGTCAACCTGTCTTTATTTTCTCTTTGGTTTTACATGCAGTCATGCACTTCTCTAAACCCCTTATTTTTTCAACAGAGGAAACGAGGTTCTGATAAGAAAAACTCTGCAAAATCTCAGAATCCTCAGGATTCTTCCACCCTTGCGAATTCACCTATGGAGGCAGATGAAGCCAACCTCGTTGTTTTGGAGGAGAAGCCATCCAGACCAAAGAGAGCAAAGAAAAATGTCAACAGAAACCTCGAGCCATCACCTTCTTCTCCCTCAGGATCAGTCACTGTGAACTCTTCTGACCACACTCGCGCCATTGATGAAGCCATAGCTCAGGAAGCCATGGGATTACAATCTGGCAACACAATAGAACACTATTGATAACATAAAAAATGAGCATTTTAGATGATTTCCGAAACTACTGAGAGAACCAGGCCTCGAAGCCATGAGCACAGATGAATAAATTTGTGCTCGCGAGGAATTCTTTGATTTCAGCTGAGTTTCTTCAGAATTGGCATCACCAGCTGCATTGAAAATTGATGTACAGAGTGCTTAAAATCAATGGAATCCTACAGAGATGAGTGCTTTCCATGTTGGCATTTTGTGGGTATCTGGAAGATGTTGCAGTGTATATTTAAAATTTTGTCTACACTTTGAGATTCGTTTTTGTACAGCTGAGTCTAACGGATCTTTTTTTTTTTTTTGGACTGAAAGTAGAGTGCACACTGCACTTTACTCGTTGGAAAAAATGAAAAGAACTTTCTATATGGTGTAATTATTTATCTGTAATTCTTTACTTGTGCGTGCGTTATGGTCTACACTAACACTTGAACAAGTTTTTAGTATTCTTATGCAAGAAAATTATCCACAGCTTGTCATTATGGTCGGGCCTCGTTTGGTTACTGCACTCTTTTTTCTATAAGTTGGTAAAAAACAGTTATTGAAAAAACTGAGTTTGAGGAAAAAAAATGCATTTTTGTGGTATGTCTGAAGCATTCAGATCAAATTCTTGAAAGAAGAAAAAAAGTGAAAAATTTATAATGAAAAACAGTATTAGGCCTTCAAGTAAATATAGCAAGAGAAGTTGCCCTTATTTTTCTTTTTTCTATGGGGAGAATTAATTATTAGTGTTTGAAAAAAAGTCAAAACAAATAATGCCAACAAAAACTCTTAATTTTTCTATGTTTCTATGTGCAATTGTAGTTCCACGACAGTATTACGGCAGCAAGTCCTTACAAACAAAGTATGGAGAAAAAACATTTATTTCCTATTACTATTATGTATTATTATGCTATATTTACTCTTATTTTTCAATTAGATTAGTTATATTAGTGAGTAATTTTAGCTTGATGGTGATTCTGATTGATCGAACTGTTGGTAATGAAGAACTTGGTGGAAACAGTAATTTTAGCTAAGTCATAATAGGAAATAATTGATGGTCATAATTACACAAAAAAAGAATAGTTGATGATGATCGATGGCCGGGCAGGAGTCCAGTAAATTCCAATGATAGTTGGTGGTTGGGTAGAAGTCCGGTGATGATCAGGAAGAAGTCCAGAGGTGGTCAACAAACAAGCAAAAGTTCGACGGTGGTCGGCGGACTGTCGTTCATAATTTGTTTGATATTCCAATTTATGCGTTGAATCCTCCAAATATACTTGGGACCTTTGATTTGGGCTCATTTGAGCTCGGATTTGATTTATTTTGGTGTCATTGGTTCATCTTTTCAAGACGTTCAGTTGACTATAGGTTTGTTGAAATCAAAGTTTTGATGTCTCAAATTTAATTTTAGAAGCTTTCAACTCAATTGTCTTAAGATCCGTGCCTGATTAAGATGAATTTTTGATGATATATCAAAATTAATAGATAGTTCTATCTGATATTCTATTGAACAAGTTGAATTGTAGTTGGTCAATATTCAATGCAATAAAATCATTCATGCTTCAAATATAATAATTTCTGCTTGAATATATTCAAATTATATATTTATAATTTATAATTAATTATTTCAAAATTATAAACAATTTTTCCAAAAAAATGTAATATTTTTATCACATAAATTAATTTCATCTAAAATAAAAATCTAATGTCATTGTCTTATGTTCCAATGAACTAATGAAGCCAACCCCACTCTAGGTTTTTTTTTTTTTTGAAACGAGACAGCTGTACGACATGGGTGGACATCGACTTTTGGTTAGTTCATCCAGAACAGCCAAACGCGTCGCCTGCACCCGATCGAGGGTTCTGCACAGCTGCGGCAGCGCTCCATCTCGTCGCTTTCATCTTTCGCGGCCATTTCTTCGTCTACCACTCTCCACGAGAGATCCTGATCTAAAACCCTAGTCAGTTCCAACTGATTCTCGCTAACAGTTGCAGGGGTTAGTTCACGAAGGGCATCTGATCTGTAAAAGAACTTTGGGAGGAAATTTCAGCTCTGCATTAATCAGTCATGGTTACTTCGAGGGCCGGCTCTACTACATCCCTTCCTCACATTCTTACTATTGAGGATTTTAAGGTAATTTCTATTTGCGATTGTTTTTTGCCGTCAATTCCTGGTTCTGGTTGATTTCCGTATTTTTGTCTGTTCAGGGTGATTTCTCATTCGATGCATTGTTTGGAAACTTGGTGAATGAGCTGCTACCGTCTTTCCAAGACGAGGACGCGGATTTAATTGACGGCGCAACCGGGCAGGATGGCCTGCCCAATGGCCACATGAGGGTACCGTCCGACACTGCGAAATTGGATCAAGAACCTCTTTTTCCGGAAGTTGACGCACTTCGTGCTTTGTTTAGGGATTCTTTCAAGGAGCTTGTTGATCTTAAACGACAGGTACCCAGCAAGAACTGGAAATTTCGTACAATATTGATTGATCTTTACTTTTATGATTTGTGAAAATTTACTGGTCATCTAGCATTTGCTTATGCTTGCCTGCATCTCCTTTATCTTGAAGATTGATGGCAGGCTTCAGAATTTGAAGCAGGAGGTGGCCATCCAAGATTCCAAGCACCGGAAGACTCTCTCAGAGGTCAGCTTTGTTTTTGTTTTGGCTTCTCAAAAAATTAGAAGAAAAGAAAACTGCATACTTTGACTCTCTGCTCTTTCAGTGAATTTCAGCATTTTACCGCTTTCACTACAGTGCTTAGGCAGCTGATATCTGATTATGTGCTTTTTTGAGCCTCTTATTATGCTCCTTTTTAGTCTCCACATAATACGAGGTTGTTGCTGTTTATATCACAGAAGTATTATGTGCTAATGTAAGGAAAAAAACAAGCCCCGTTGATCGAATCGATCCAAGATCTCAGGCATCTCTTTTTGAAATATGCACCTTTGTTATTCATTTGAGTTCATGGCTCATTCCATGACAAGCTGTTGTTGCAACTTGCAACAGCAGATGCTGCAAGTGAGCTTATTATGCATGTTGATTATTAGCCTTCGGTGCCCTCTCACGTTTGAGTATACCAAAAATAATCCATATGTTGCATTTGATTGTGCTTCTATTCTGTTCACAACTTCACATGTCAAAATTCTGAAAAGATTACCTGTTTTGCAAGTGCAAGTTTATGGTAAAAAGATCGCATTTGCCAGTGGAAGATGCTAAATTCTTTCTGTATGCTCAGGAAGTTTAGTGCTTCTCTAATCTAAGACTAAGAAAGTCCTGTATTTGAAGCAGTAATCTGCTCATTTTGATAGAAAGATGAGTATGCAATGATGAAGCATGATTCCTTGTCATTCTTGGTTAATATTTTTTGCTTTTATTTGTGCATGGTTGAGTCTGGCATGATATACAAATAGATTTCCATTCTTGTAAATTCTTGTGCACATGCATTTATGGGTTTTATTCTGTGCCATAGATCCATCAAATGCCATATTAGGTTTGCTTCGTAAGTTGAGTTGTTTTCGTTTGTTTCTTACACAGCTAGAAAAAGGCGTCGATGGTTTGTTTGATAGCTTTGCTAGACTGGATTCTAGAATTTCTAGTGTTGGGCAGACTGCTGCAAAAATTGGAGACCATCTCCAGGTAAATTGGCTCTATCAAAGTTGGTTTTATATAGCCATTGTTATTGTTGCATGGTTTCTTTTCCATGATTCGTTAGTACAATATCTGATCGCTACTACTTGTTAAGAAACACAAAAGTTTAGATTTCTTAATTTTCAGACTGCAGATTCCCAGCGTGAAACAGCCAGTCTAACGATAGATCTTATAAAGGTGACTTATTGATCTCTCCTGGATGCTGTTAGTTTTTATCTAAATTTTCTTTTTAAATAGTCATCCTATGCTTTACATAATCTTGCAGTATCTGATGGAGTTCAATAGCAGCCCTGGTGACCTGATGGAACTTTCACCTCTGTTTTCTGATGATAGTCGTGTTGCTGAGGCAGCTTCAGTTGCTCAAAAATTGCGTTAGTTCCCTGTTTTACTTTTTTCAGTACTAGCTTATTTATTTTTTAATACTCTCAGGACCCTTAAGCTGTTTTGAAAACAACAATTCTGCAGCATCTATAATAGATTGATTAATTTTGTTGTGATGTTTTATATTTAAAATTCCCATCACTCACAAACTGTTGGGTAGTATCCATCAAATCATCCTTTTATTCACTAGTCTTGAACAATGCTATTTTGAAATAGTTTAAGATCTTCAACTGTCCCGAAAAACCCAATTCAACATTTATTAAATTCCATTTATGGTTAAGTTCATTCCATAGTAGACCTACCTGACATGAATCCAAATTGATTCTGAGAAACATTAGTATCACGCCACAACCTATGCTTCATAATTCTATCCCATAGTTTTAAAGTATGACACATTAACTAAATTCCTCTATAATTTGCATAATCTTGTGCATCACCTTTATTCTTAAAAGTAGGATTCAACACACATTCTTCACTCATTTGACATCTTTTTTAGTTTTCAAAATAATATATAAAAAGTTCAGTAAGCCAAGAAATTCCTTCTTCTCCTATGCATTTTCACACCTCTAATGGACTATAATTGATGCAGATGAAGCTATATTTTTTTAAAATTTTCTTTATGTTTTCTTGCTTCCAAGTTGGCTATATGAGTATTTAATCTTTGGGTTGTTTTTTTTTCTTAATGGGCTTGGCTCATATATTTTCATGATGGCTGGTTGTAGCGTGTTCCCTAGGCAATAGTTAGATTCCCTTTGTTGGCAGTTGGTTTTTCAAGCAAATTTTGGATGGATGTTGGAGTTCTCCAGGAAGATTTCGGTTTCTCCTATGCTAGGAATACCTGTTGCTGGTTTCCCATATTGTTTCGGTTTTCCCTGGGCTTGGCATCCTGCTGTTGGCCGTTCCCCTTCCCTCCTTGTTGCCTAGAGTAATGTTTTATCTTCTCAAGAATTGGTTTCTATTGGCTACTTGGGGTGGCACATTTATGTGGGCATTTGGACATTTTTTCCTATAAATAAGGTTGATTTGTTGCTGGAGTTTTGGATGTTGAATGGTGATAATATTTGGACACTATAACATGAGGGTTATTTAGCTTGCGAGCTATCTTTCTCTACCTTACTTCTTCTATTTCATCTCAGTCTTCTATTTATTCTTCTCTCCATGATTTCCATTCCACTTGTATCTTTCTTCTCAAATCTTTGATAAGTTGTTTTTATTTTAAGTTGTAGGGTGTCATTGAGTTGTGTTTTTAATTTAAAAATAGCATGGTTATATTATTTTATGTTTGTCAATGTTTTAAGATAGAAAGCTGTTTTTTAGCTTGCAATATTAGTATGTGTTGTATTTGTATTTTTATTGCATGAATAATAAGGTCCAACGGCTTTCCACACTTTATTTTCTTTAAAGCCTCTTTAACTTCGGTTTTACTGATACACAGATAAAAATAAAAATCTTTATTTTCATTTAGGGTTCTAAGGCCACTAAAATCAATTGCACTCTCAATCTTTATTGAAAAGTTTAGCAAAATATCTTATCCGTCTTTATTGAATATCCTCTTATAATAAATATATTTTTTGATCTTCATCCTTAATACACTTCACTTGAACTAAATCCTTATTACTCATATATCTTTGTTTGACTAATTTATACATATATATTTTACCCTCCTTAGTATCTAATCTATTATATAAATCATTAAAAACTAAAATCTTTGCATCACATATTGCTTTCTTAGACTTTGTACGAGCCTCTTTATATCTTTCCCAATTATCAGAATTTTTACGTTTAAATCAATTTTTATAATAAATCTTATTATTATTATTATTTTATCTTTTCTTGCTCATTTTGACTCTAGCTTAAACTATTTTTACTATTATGAGCTTTTCTCTTTGATACTCTAAGCATATCTTTTGTATAGAGAGAATAAGGAGGATCTACATATGTTATTTATTGATTCAGAGAAAACACATGATAAAGTTCCAAGAGAAGTGCTATGGAGAGTTCTAGAAAAGAAAGGGGTTAATAATGTTTATGTTCAAGTCATCAATGATATGTATGCAGAAGATATTACTTGTGTATAAACACAAGATGATTTGACCAAGTATTTTCCTATTTCAATTGGATTATATCAAGGATCAACCTTAAGCCCATAATTTTTTTGCTTTAGTCATGGATGTTCTCACTAGACATTTGAAAGAGGTTGTACTTTGGTGTATGCTTTTTGCTTATATATTCTTCTTGTTGATAAGACTAGAGAGGGATTTGAAGGTAAACTTGAATTATGAAGGTCAACATTAGAGTTTAAGGCTTTGGTTTGAGTAGAGCTAAAACTGAATATATGGAGTGTAATTTTAGTAATGATAAGTCTAGTAGGGGGATTGTGACTTTGGACGATCAAATCATTAATAAGAATACACGTTTTAGATATCTTGGGTCTATTATTCAGAGTGATGGTGAAATAGATGGAGATTATATTAGTAGAATTCAAGTTGGATGGTTGAAGTGGAGGAATGCAACGGGCTTGTTGTGTGATAGAAAATTCTCCCTCAAACTTAAGGGAAAATTCTATAAGAAAGTGGTAAGTCCTGCAATGTTTTATGGTGTAGAATGTTGGCCATTAAAAGGGACACATAATATTAAGTTAAATGTTGCAGAGATGAGTATGCTCTAGTGGATGAGTGGTTTTACTCTTAGAAACAGGATACGAAATGAGCATATACGTGAAAAGGTTGGAGTAGCTCCGGTGGAAGATAAGATTAGAGAGAGTCGCCTTAGATGGTTTGGTCATATAAAATGGAGGCCTTGCGATGACCCGATTAGGAAAGTTGATGTAGTAGATTTGACTTTTGTTAAGAAAGGTAGAGGTAAACCTAAAAATACTTGGTTAGAAAATATTAGAAATGACTTTTCTTTATTAGATTTAAATGAGAATTTAACTCTTAACATGACACATTGGAGAAAAAAGATTCATGTAGCCGATCCCACATAGTGGGATACTGGAATAAAGGCTTGATGTTGTTGTTATTGTAAAGTTCTTTGGGTCATAAAACTTGAAGGTCCTATTAGAGGTCAAATATTCTTGTAATATTCAATATCATTCTCAAGAGTCAGTCTGAGGCTCTCAGCCATGCTTACTATTTATTTACTTTTGTTCAATTATAGAAACCAGTATTCAACAAGATTTTTTCTTAAAATTTACATAGCCATCGACCTTAAGTTTGCAGTCATATACTCATATTTGTTGTAGTGTTATACTGTTATGTTATGCGGTCATTTTTATTGTAAATTATAGATCATAATTTTCAAAACAATTGGATGTTTATCACTCATACAGTTCCAGTGCAATATGTTATAGTTGGCTTTGTTCCAAATGATGAAATTCTTCTATGCTTAGTGACCTTTAGTTCTGCTGTACTTCATATTCCTTCAAATTGCTACAGTCAGAGCTCCCGCTGGATACTTATGTTGGGACAAGATTATACAATGCTTAGCGGCTGTGTTGATCAGCAATTTTCCACACTGACCTTTATAAATCTGTCAAACCATATTCTTTGGAAATGTTTAAAATAATATGGTGTAATTTTCAATCTGCATATCTTATTTTCTATGAAAGAGATGTTGAATATTAGTAGACAATCTGTACAAACGTCTTTCTCAGCATTCCCATGTAAAAAAGTATTTTCCACATCATATTATTGCATAAAACCATCCAAGGTTAGCAACTAGAAAAATTCGCAATTTTTTTTTCATTTTAGCAATAGGAGCAAATGCTTTTTGGTAGTTTACTTTATAGAATTGAGTATATCATTTTACAATTAACCTTGCTTTATGTGTTCCAAACTTTCATCTGCTTTATATTTAACAAGAAAAACACATTTGCATCCTATATGTTTTTTCACTTTTGAGTTTTGATAGCACAACAATCTCCAAGTCTGATTTTATTTCATCTCCTCTGTCATGACATACTTCTAATTCTTATTTTATAATGCCTCAAATAGAATTTGTGGAATTTTATGGCATCTAAGCTAATGTTTATAAGGAACGCTCTATGTGCAAAAGAAAAAAAATTGAAAAAAGTGGTGGATTATGCGGTGAATATGAGTGATGAGGACATCGACAAGAGATTTCAACGCGTTTATCAGAGGCGACACAGGAGATCGATGACCATGATGGAGAGTCTTTACTTTTGATGCATTTTATGTATTAGCATTTTATGTATTAATCATTTTATTTCAGTTTTTCCGTTTTTGCCCTTATGGGTAGTTAGTCACTATTGTAGCCCAAGGGGCATTCTAGTCTTTTATTTTCTTTGTCATTTTGAGGCCTATATATATGACCATCTTCTTATGAGATTGATGAATTATTGAATGAAAATTATTTCCGCTTGGTGATCTCTTAGTGAGTTCCTTGGAGGAGAAAGATCTCTTTGTGAGTTCTTAGTTTTTCCCAAGATTTCTTTGTGAGATTTGGGGTGGAAGCACTTGAGGTGAGTGGATCTTTGGCTCTTCAAAATTCTAATCTTTTCTTTCCCTTGAAGTGAATTCCCCTCCCCATAAGCCTTGCCGCCGCCCCCATTGGACCACCCAAGCCGCCGGCTCCCTGTCAGCCACCACCTGCTGGCCATCCTCCCCGCCCCCTTGGCCCCATCCCCTCCTCTAGCCGCCGGCCTCCCTCCTTGGAATTTCAAATTTTTCCAAGAGACATAAATGACTTTCCTAAAATAATTCCTTGATTTTAGGCAATCTTCTTAATTTAATTTCAATTCAAAATTGAAATTCAAATTAATCCAATTGACTGCCCTTATATTAGGTAACTTTGCTCACATAAGAAATCTGAAATTTCAATTCAGATTTTTATTAAATCTGCGATTAATTTTGTGGGCCCCATTTATTTATTACTCAAGCCCCTCTCTCCCCTACATGTGGTCGGCCTGTTGATGGCTCTCTCCTCTTTCAAAATTACATTAATTGCTCCACATATTCAGCCCCAAACTCCTCCCCATTGCCGCCCTCTTCCCCTCCTTGGATTAATTTGAATTTCAAATTAAATCCCTCTCCCAAAGTACTAAAATCTGAATTTACTTCAGATTTCCTGCACTTACCTCTTAGCCTCCCACCCTAGCCGATCCCCTTATAGACCTCAAGCCGGCTAGCCCTTTTCCCTCCAAGCCGCCACCTCCATCTCTCCCTCCTCTTTCTTTTTGGTGCTCCCTCAACTCCCGGCGAGGATCCATGGCGGATCCCGAAGTTGATCACGGCTTCCCGTACAACGAGCAAGGGGAGATCGACATCTTTCTCTCCCCCTTCTATGAACCGGATTGGGAATACGACATCACCGTTGAACGCTACGTCAACCGGATCGTGTATTTCCTTTCCTACACCATTGAGCTTCAACGACCAAGGACCCCGTGGTCCCTCACCGGAAGATACGTGCCACCTCCACCTCCGGCTACCTTCCCAACAACGACGTTCCTCGGCTCGTCCGCCCTAGTGGTTACTTCATTTCTAATATGGAAGATCTTTCTCCGCTCAACCTAGATTCGTAGGGAAGAGAGTAGATCCTCAAAGGTGAACATCTCATTATTAACTTTTGGATTTGTGTTATAAGCTTTTACATTACTTCACATTTGTATTTGATTGAGAGTGTCTTTGTTAATCTTCATGCAATTCTTTGCCTAAGCAAGTGGAAGACTGAGAATTCTTGTAACCTACTTTGAATTGACGCCTAATTTTATAAAGGTTAAACTTCTATTAAATTCTCTTGATAATCTTGTGTAACTCCAAGCATGTATCACATCAATGAGAATATGAGATAAATGTTTGGTCATTGTTATGAGAATTAACTGACAACAGTACTAAACCTTTGGCTTGCCATAGACTTAGGGTAGGCTTTGTCCTCCTTGTAATGAGTTTAAGAGGTTTAGTGGTAGGAGTAATATATTATTCTTGCTTTTTTGTAGCTAAGATGTAAACAGAGAATATATTAAGTTCATCAAACTTATCTTCTATTTGGTTGCTCTCCCTTGAAAAGAAGTTCGAATAAATAAACTTTGTTTTTCATCAAAAATGATATTTTTAAGTGAAAGATTGTTGTAGTTAGATGATAACATTTATACCATCTTTGAATGAATGAGAATCTAAAAAAGACACACTAAAGTGCTCAAGAATCAAACTTACACAATGCTGTTTGTGTATATGAACATATGACACAATTAAAAATATTTAGAGAAAGTTTTCATTAAAAAATATTTGTTAAAAAAATTTCAGTAGATAGTTCATGGAAATCAATCATTCTTGATTTTATTTTATTAATTAGATATGTAGAGGTTAGAATAACTTCTCAATATTTTTTGGGAACTCAGATTTTGAAAGAGATGAGTCATGGTGACTCATAGGAATGTCAATTTATGACCCGACCCGGAAAATCCAGTGTTGGTTCATTTAACACACTTAGTGATCATACATGAATCGAATGATATAATAAATGATAAATTAGATTTTTATTAAGAAACCAATGAACTTTTGCCCATAGTCAAATAAAACCTTTCTAGTTGCCTTAGAATATAAGTTATTCCTGTCATTACATCAGTTGCCACTCCTGCCTCCTGTTGGGTTAGTGAAAACATGTGGTGGAATCAATTTTACTCAAAATTTAGTTATTTTAATTTGACTGCAGTTAATTTTGATTTTTAGATGACCTTGAGTTGGTCATGAATTGGAATTATCAATATCGCTCAAGATGAACTCGCCCTAGCTTTGAGATATAGTGCTTGGCTCCAAATTTCCTCTGAGATCCACTTATTTGCTACCACTTTAGAACCGGTCCAAACAATATAAAAAAGGCCCTAGTTATCCATGCATTTGCACATAAACTTTTCCAGATGGGAGTCTATGAATTTATTAAAATTTTCCCAAATGCATAAAATTCTGGAACTGTATCCCAATTCTGTCTTTCTTCCCATATTCATGAGTTTAGTGCCAGCAAACCTTAGTTAATTGTTTGGGGATAAATCCTTAATTTGGAGTTATTCATTTAAAAGCCAAATTCTGATAATTATTGAAGTTAAATCAACCCAATACATGGGCTTATTTGGTTGGTTGTAGATACAAAACATGTTTACAAAATAATGACTTTATTTACCCTGATTTTGTATGTGAACACTTGATCATTACATTGAGGGGTTTGAGGAGCTTAAAATCTATGCTGCTTTCTAATTGCATCCAACCAGACGTAGAATCTAGTAGATTTATTCACTTTTTTTACAATGCATTTTTCACATATAAACAACCAAATGGTCCCTAACTTAGTCATTTATGAACTAGTAAGTTTACAAAAAATTAATTTTTAACTAAATTTCAGTCTAGTTGTCCAATAGCTATCACTATTAAATTAATTAACTGTTAATTAGTAAGAATAAGAGGGGAAAATTAGACGAATTGAGAACGACTTATCGTTGAAAGTGATGGCAGTGTTACCTCCTTGGTTTTTCAATGCTAAAGTGGAGCGATCCACACTTGTGGCTGCAATGATGCAACCTGACTTCAAGGCTGCAAGAAAATGCAGCAATGCCACTGATATGCTTGGTTCGAGCTGCTTGGTCATTCAATATATGTATATATATTTTGATTGTTACCACTATAATAAACTACTTTATATTTGCACGAGTCCGTACAATCTCTTGCATCCACCATCAAGGACTGCAATGTGCGTTGACGTTGCTTTTTTAAGTAGTCTATCTGTTTATTTTAATATTACTAATTTGACATATTTTTCTTTGATATTGGGATAAAACAATTTTTATTTCATACATTTTGAGATTTATTTGAAGGAAATACTGCTTTGTATTGACCCTTCTCTGAGAGGCTAAATTGACTTGATTATGTATAGGATCATTCGCTGAAGATGATGTTGGTAGGCATGGTATTAATGTGCCATCTACTGTAGGAGCTACAAATGCAAGCAGAGGTTTAGAAGTAGCTGTTGCAAATCTTCAGGACTATTGTAATGGTCTGTACGTCTGAGTTGCTTCCTATGAGTTTGTTGCAGTTAGTTTTTATCCTGAGTTTTCTTAAGGACTTTTGTTGTAAATTTGTTTTCTGCAGAATTGGAGAATAGGTTGTTGTCACGGTTTGATGCAGCTTCACAGAGGAGAGAATTATCAACTATGGCAGAATGTGCAAAAATTCTATCCCAAGTAGGCTTCTCTATTTAATATGATAATTTTGGGTTAAATTAGGTTAAATAATATGGTGCAGTTTTTTTTTTTTTTTTGGGAAAGATCTTCAATATTAACATATCTGTAAAGTTGAATTTGACATTTGATCCTATCATGCTTTATCACATTTTATTTGTATCTATTGTCCTTTTGGCTTTAAATATAGCATGTTGCTAATTTATTTTTAGAAGCAATGGAACAAGATCTTGCTGTCAATGGCGTGGTAGTCTTTAAGAAACATCTATGATCTTCTCAGTCATTCTATTTCATACCATATTTTTCTCAAAATATACTTCTAGTATTGATATCTTCAGTGTAAGTTTATGTGGACTTTTGCCAACGAATAATGTAGATTGGAATGATATCTTTACATGGCTTGACATGGAGACCCCATATGCCAAATTGAGGAAAAGTGGTGCAAGATAAAGCTGGAATACGGTCTTTGATCAAATTATAAGTAAAATTAATGGCACTTGTGTCGAGATGTGGATATTAATATGATAAAATAGTAATGTCTGATAGCTATGTTAATTACAAAACTTAGATGCAAAATTTGAGAGTATGATGATGATAGGAAACACTTGGATTTCCAAGTGTTTCTTATCAAATTGGTATCAGAGCGAGATCCGGATGGTGGAGGGCTGTTTTTTCCACTGTTTCGCTGCAGATTTTTGCAGATTTTGGGTTGTCGGAGGCTGTTTTCCCCTGAAAACAGCAGTTTTTAGGATTTTTGAGAGCAGCAGTTGAGTAAAACAGCAGATTTTGACTGTTTGGAGGAAGATTCTTGCTGTCCGGAAGATTTTCGTTGCGGATCCGGAGGCATCTCGTTGGTTCCCATGGCATCTAAGCGGGTAGAAGTCTTGGAAACCGAGATGGGTCAACTTAAGGCGGATCTGGAGGAGAAGATGACCACATTTAGCGAGAATGTAGAAGGGAAATTCATGGCCTTGGAGGAGATGATGAAGAAGTTGTTGGAGGGGCAAGCACGGGCGGTGCCAGCGAAGGAAAGAGGAGAAGGTAGTGGGAGCAGGGGTAAGGAAAAGGTGAATCCAGAAGAGGAAGAGGAGGTAGAACTGCTTGACAGCAACGGGAGAATGCCACCTCGGGAGTCCATTAGGCGAGAAGAACATGACAGAAGGAGAGACTTCCGCGAAGGAAGAGAAGATGATTGGCGACGTCGGAGGCCCGACCCATTGGACCAGCCGTGGGGGATCTATAACCACCATGGCGGGGCACGAGGGGAAGATGGCTACCGGCGGCCAAGGAGGGAGGATGAGCCTCGATATGGAGAAAGAGGAACTTGGGAAGCCCCCATAGCTTGGGACAGAGGAGGTCATGGGGGGAATAGGGCATACGGGATGGACACGAGGGCCAGGAAGCTGAAAATGCCAGTATTCGAGGAGGGAAATGTGGATGAGTGGATCCACAAGGTGGAAAGGTATTTTGCAATGAACGGCCTGATGGATGAGGAGAGATTGATGGCTGCTAGTATGTGCTTGGAAGGGGTGGCATTTGCCTGGTTCAAGCACATGGATAAGTGGGAACCGGTGAGGTCCTGGAGGGACTTCAAGGAGGCTATCAGGGAGAGATTCAGGGGGAGCAGCCCATGGGAGATATCGGAACAGTTCTACGCCCTCACTCAAGAGGGAACAGTGGATGAATACAGGAAGAAATTTGAGAGCTTAGTGGGAGACATGGAGGGCCTCTCAAACAGTACTTTGGGGGGAAATTTTATGAAGGGCCTCAAACCAGAAATTAGAGATGCGGTGAAGGTCATGAGACCAAGAGACCTGAGGGAGGCAATGGAGTTAGCTCAGCTGGTGGAGAACCAGAAGACCAACGCCCGAACGTGGAGGAACACTCACTCAGGAGGGCCCACCAGGACAACCACCACTTACTTGGCTCCAAAAGGGCCAAGCCCTAGCTTCCCTAGGGAGAGTGGAAAGGAGAAGAGCGGGGTGACCAGATATGCTGGAAGCTTCAAGAAATTGACTGAGGAAGAAATGCAGGAGAAGAGGGCCAAGGGCCTTTGTTTCAGATGTGAGGAGAAGTTTGTTCCAGGGCACAGGTGCAAGGATCGCGCCCTTCGGGCTCTCACCGTCTATATAGACGAGGCGCCTGAAGAGTGTGATGATTCTGATGAGGAGCAGATTGATCCCCAGTTGGAGGTAGCCGAGGTCTCCCTCAATTCTGTGTTGGGATTTACTCCCAGCCATACGATGAAGGTGAAGGGGAAGATCCTTGGGAGGGAGGTAGTGGTCCTGATTGACAGTGGGGCAACCCACAATTTCATATCCACCCAGGTGGCGGAGGAGCTAGGGATGGAGCCTACTGAGACAGGCAGTTATGGGGTGATGATGGGGACAGGAAAGATTGAGTCCAGCACCGGGATCTGCAAAGGGGTGGAGATGAGACTACAGGAGATCAGGGTGGTAGAGGACTTCCTACCCCTGAAGTTGGGTAGCACAGATGTCATTCTGGGCATGAAGTGGCTACAGACCTTGGGTGAAACCAAGGTGAACTGGGGGACCATGGTGATGGAGCTGATTGTAGAGGGGAAGAGGGTGAAGCTAAAAGGGGAACCAGGATTGTCCAGAGCTAGAGTGTCACTCAGATCAATGACGAAAATCATCCATGAGGAAGGAGGAGGATTCATTGTGGAGCTGCAGACAATGTTTAAAATTGCGTATTCGGGTATTGAGGCGTTTTTCATTCGTTAGGCGAGGCGTAAGCCTGAAGGCGTTTTGAGGCGTAAGCCTCAAAATCAAAAGATTGCGTAAACATAAAATGATAAATTTTTTATATACTAATGGATGAATAATATAAAACAGAAAAAAGCATAAGATATGAAGTGAAATCAAAATATCCCAATAATAAGACAACATGAAATGTAGTTCAACTCAAAATTCTATATTTCCTAAATCCCAATAATCTTTTCATTAACATATAATTCTAATTTCCAAAAATAAATAGCAATGACATATCACATAAGAACTCATAAGTCATCAACACTGTCATCACTAAGGGGTTCTTCATTTGAATCATCATTATGATGAACGGCTCTCTCCCCTTCCTCCTCTCTTATAGAGTCCAATGTCGGACATTTACTTCAAGATTTATGTAAGTTTTAATATATATAGCGTGAGGCGTAAGCCTCATGCCAGTGAGGCGAGGCAGGTCTCAAGGCGGGCCTCAACCAAGTTGAGGCGCAAGCCTCATAAAAAAGACTTGAGGCGTAAGCATCGAGGCGTTTTTTACTGGAATTGTGCAAAGGCGGGCCTCAAGGCGAGCCTCATATTGCGCAATTTTAAACCATGGCTGCAGAGCCTGGAGGAGCAGGAGGAGGGGGAGGAAAAGCTCATTCCCACATTGGTTCAGCCTCTTCTGCAGGAATTTGAGGATGTGTTCCAACCTCCGATGGGACTACCACCTGACAGAGAGCAGGAACACCAGATTATCCTGAAAGAGGGAGTATCTCCTATCAGTGTGAGGCCTTACAGATACCCTCAGGTGCAGAAAGATGAGATTGAGAAACTTGTAGGAGAAATGCTATAAGGAGGGATCATTCAGCCCAGTTTGAGCCCTTTCTCTAGTCCAGTTCTGCTTGTGAAAAAGAAGGATGGAAGTTGGAGGTTCTGTGTAGACTATAGAGCTCTCAACAAGGAGACTGTGCCTGATAAGTTTCCTATCCCTGTGATTGACGAGTTGATGGATGAGCTACATGGAGCAGCCTTGTTCACCAAGGTCGATCTGAAGTCAGGCTATTACCAGATCAGGATGAGGAAGGAAGATGTGCAGAAGACGGCCTTCAGGACTCATGAGGGCCACTACGAGTTTCTGGTGATGCCTTTTGGCCTCACCAACGCACCTGCCACATTCCATGCCTTGATGAACCGGATCTTCAAGCCACACCTCCGCAG
Organism: Dendrobium nobile; assembly: GCA_022539455.1. Lineage (NCBI taxonomy): Eukaryota > Viridiplantae > Streptophyta > Magnoliopsida > Asparagales > Orchidaceae > Dendrobium > Dendrobium nobile. The sequence goes on from CM039723.1 coordinate 71,834,542, forward strand.
GTTTGTGTTGGTATTTTTTGATGACATACTAATCTATAGCAGGACTGAGGAGGAACACCTAGAGCACCTGAGAGTGGTGTTGGGTGTGCTGAGGGAGCATCAGCTGAAGGGCAACTTCAAGAAGTGTGACTTCGCTCAGGCACGGGTGGAGTACCTGGGGCATGTGATATCCCAGGAGGGAGTTGCTGCATATCAGTCCAAGATAGAGGCAATGCTGGCATGGCCTCAACCCAAGACCTTGAAGGGGCTCAGAGGATTCTTGGGATTGATAGGCTACTACAGGAGGTTCGTAAGGGGATACAGCACCATAGCGTGGCCGCTGACGGATCAGTTGAAAAAGGACAACTTTTTATGGGGAGAAGCAGCTTCAGAGGCTTTTGAGAAGCTGAAGAAGGCCATGACGACAGTGCCAGTGCTTGCTCTGCCGGACTTCAACCAGGTGTTTGTGGTGGAGACAGATGCTTCAGGCTATGGATTGGGAGCAGTGTTGATGCAGAACCACAGACCCATAGCTTACTTCAGTCAAGTACTGTCGTCCCGGGCTAGGCTGAAGTCTGTCTACGAGAGAGAGCTGATGGCTATTGTACTGGCCATCCAGAAGCGGAGACCTTACTTATTGGGCAGACACTTTATTGTCAGGACTGATCAGAGGAGCCTGAAGTACTTGTTAGAGCAACGGATGGTGACTGAAGAGCATCAGCGGTGGCTTTCAAAATTGCTGGGGTATGACTTTGAAATTCAGTACAGACCAGGCGGGGAAAACAAAGCTGCTGATGCCTTGTCCAGATGTTTGGGTGAACTACAGACAGTGGTTGTGTCTGTTCCTTTGATGTTAGATTAGGAGGCAATCAAAGTAGAGAGCTCGAAAGATGAGGTGTTGGGAAAGATCAGGGCTGATTTATTAAGGGAAGGTGATAACCACCCAGGGTACTCAGTAGAGGGGGACAAATTGCTGTATCAAGGGAGGTTCGTGATGCCCAGGACTTCTATCCACATCCCAAACATACTCCAAGAATTTCATGGGAGCGCGGTTGGTGGTTATTCTGGGGTGCAGAAGACCTACAGGAGGATTGCTGCTGAGCTTTATTGTAAGGGAATGCATAGAGATGTAGAGGAGATGGTGGCCAGATGTGAGATTTGTCAGAGGAACAAATACATGGTTATGTCACCAGGGGGGCTACTACAGTCGTTGGCGTTACCAGGACGAGTATGGGAGGAAATATCCATGGACTTCATAAATGGGTTGCCCCGCTCAGAAGGCTTCACAGTTATCCTGGTGGTGGTGGATAGACTGAGCAAGTATGCTCATTTTATTCCCCTCCGACATCCTTACACCGTAGTAACAGTGGCTTCAGCCTTCATCAGAGAGGTTGTCAGGTTGCATGGGGTACCAGAGGCAATAGTGTCCGATAGAGACAAGGTGTTCCTCAGTCACTTTTGGAAGGAGCTGTTCAGGTTACAAGGAACAGTTTTGAAAAGGAGCACCGCTTATCACCCACAGACAGATGGCCAAACGGAGGTGGTTAACAGGAGCTTGGAAACCTACTTGAGATGTTTTGTGTCGGAGACACCTAAGCTGTGGGCCAAATGACTATCCTGGGCAGAATACTGGTACAACACCTCTTTTCACTCAACTTCACAGATGACGCCATTCAAAGTACTGTATGGAAGGGATCCTCCACACTTGGTGCATTTTGGGAGTAGCAGCACTCCTGTGTCGTCAGTAGAAGAGTACTTAGAGGAGAGAGATCGAGTACTTGAAGAGCTAAAGAGGCATCTATTGAGAGCACAACAAATTATGAAGAAGCAAGCGGATGTGCATAGGAAGGACATACAGTTTGCAGCAGGGGAGAGGGTGTTTCTGAAGCTCCGACCATATAGACAGAAGACAGTTGCCAACAAGAGGAATGAAAAGCTGGCTCCAAGGTACTTTGGGCCATATGAAGTGCTGGAGAAGATTGGGTCAGTAGCATACAGATTGAAACTACCTCCATCGGCAACTATACATCCAGTTTTTCACGTGTCACAATTGAGAAAGGCCATTGGGGAGTACACTGCCAATTCTGAGCTACCAGCAACCCTGACTGAGGACTTAGAGGTGATTTTAGAACCTATGGATCTAAAAGGGGTGCGCTAGAAAGAAGATAAAACTAAGGAAGTGTTGATCCAGTAGAAGAACCTTCCTGACTACGAGGCCACGTGGGAACCATATGAGAGGACGAAACAGCAGTTTCCTAATTTTCACCTTGAGGACAAGGTGATTCTTTGGGAGGGCGGTAATGTTACGCCGGCCCAGGAGGGGCCGGCTGGACCGGTCCAACCTGGAACCAAGCGGGTGGAGCGAAGCCGACGGGGGCCAAGGAAGATTTTTGGGAGGGAAATTTTGAATGCGAGGGGCTGTTTAGACATTTTGTAAAACTCCTTTATGGTTAATTAGGAGGTTAGGAGGAAAAGAGGGGATTATCTTGAATTTGAATTCTCTTTTGAGATCTAGGGTTTCTTGCTTGGGCTCTTGGCGTTGCCGGAGATTGTTGGAGAGTTGTTCTTCCTTTCGAATCGAAGAACATTGTATCTTTCTTATTGTTTTTGCTTATACTATTGAAATACAATAGTTTTGTGCAATTTCTTCTCAGATTTCTCGTGTATTCTTCCTGTTTTTCCCTGTTTCTTGGCTGATTTCTGCTGTGGAAAGCAGTTTGGCATTGGATCTTCTTGGTTTTGGTAAGAAACACTTGGAAATCCAAGTGTTTCCTATCAGATGATGTAGAGAATAAAAGTGAAAGGGAGAGCAAGGTGTATTCTGGATTTATTGGATTAAACTGGCATGGGGTGTATCTCATTTGCCTTCAAAATGTGTCTTAGGTATGTGCAGGGATGGATAACGATTGTTGACCATTGTGTTTAGTGTGTCATTTGTTTGACATTGACTATACGTGCCTTTGGATTTATTATTTGCTTCATATAGTTTTAGGTTAATAGGACTACTGGTATTAAACGGTTAAGGATATAGGATTTTTAATGCCACCTAGGATGAAAAGAACAAATAAAATTCATTATTGATAGACTACTAAAAGTTTTAGTGAGAATTTTGCGGCTTTTAATGTAAAGATAATTTAACAATCACCCAAATTGCAAAATTTAATGAGAAAATAATGACAAACATAAAATTCCATCAATAACTAAGTTCATGATTTTAAAAAAAAAAACGGCACAAATCTTACTTGACAAATTTTAGATTGCATATGCAAAACCAATCACTATAAGGATAAACATTAACCCAAATGGATGAACCCAATTCTATGTTGATATAAGGAGTCTCCCTCCGAAAGTAGTTGTCGACAATTGTGAAGCGCTTAAAGAGTACACACCAAATACACACATATAAGGGAAGGGGAAATTGGAATTGTATTTAAATATTCAATGCCCAATAATTTTTACTTTCCTTAGGATTCTTATTTTAGTGTACAAAGGGCAAAAAATGAGAAACTTCTTTGGATCTGTCAAAATCTACTAAAAATAATAGGTTTAAATATATCTTTTTTAATTCAAGCGATTGAAATTCTTTCATAAGTTTCAATTATTGTTCTTTCATAAGTTTCAATTATTGTTGCTTAAGGACCATTGGGAAATAGGAAATTATTTACTACAATACATAGAGGTTGCAAGGAGGCAATATGGATCTGAGTGGCTCTAGGATGCTAAGGGGGGTAGTGCATGAATAGTGACATAAATAGAGGCGGAACAATTGGAAGGCTAGAATAGCGGGACGAGGCATCAATAGTGTTGCAAAGGTAAACTTGAGATTGTAGTAGTTGTGATGCAATAGAAAGCAATCGTTTTACCAATAAAAACTTCAAATTTACATAGGTTAACCAAAAAGTAGTTGATTTGGGCATAAAGGAGCAAAGCCAGACCAATTTTCATCTCTCTTCATAATCATATTTAATTAAGATCGTTATTATGTTGAATTATCTACTTTGGATAAATTTATGTTTGAATTTTAGATAAATATTGTTTTAATTTTAAGATATGAATAAATTTTTTAAAATTCAAGCATATTTATATAACCTTATATCTATAAACATGGATTTTGATTATTGGTTTTAATTATTATAATAATAATTATTATTTATATTGAATGAATAACAGTATTTGTGACCAACTTAGTGTATTTAGATCCATGTTTAGCACGTAGATTGCTCCAATCCATTTGTGCAAAGTTTTCTTGTTCTTTTTATTCTTCATCGAATTAAATCAGTAGATTCAACGATTTTAGCCCAAAAAATTTAAATTTACATAAGCTAATCAATATGAGTCAATTTGGGTCATAAAGGAGTTGAACCAAATTAATTTCCAACTCTTTTATGGAACCAAATTTAATTATGGTCGTATTTTCAGTTTTTTTTTTTAAATTTTTATTAGGTTGAATTATCTACTTTAAATAAGTTTAGGTTTTAATTTGAAGATATGACTAGATTTTATTTATAGGTCAGACCTTATATATGTAACCCTATTTCAATAAAATTGGGATTGATGGCAAGTAATTTTGAGTTTTTTTTCCTCCCCCTCTAATTTTGATATGAGAGTCTGAAGATCTTGTCCAACAAATCTAGCATCTTCAATTTGTTCGACTTTCGCCTGATTTCCATGTCAAATCCTATAAAAAATATAAAAAAATCCCATTTCATATCCTTCTTCTGTATGCGCCACAACATTTTGACCCATTCTCTTTTTTGATGAGGGTTATGTTTCTGATGATGAACTAAACCTGAGGGAACATACTATTTATCAGCACGTGTGATTCCTATTGAGCTTGAGAATGTTGTTCAATGAGGGACAATGCCCCCTTCAAATTCAATTGAGGATTCTGCTTCAATTCATTTAACATTATATCTGCAGATGTCTACTGCAAAGATTGAAATTGGTTGTTATTGTCAGCTTTGTCATCTAATATACTCTTGTTATGCATTGTATTGATCTTATGATTGTATGAAGTTTGTAGCTGTCCATGACATAAACCTCCAAATCTTTTTGTGTCCATTCGACTTCTTGTTGTTGTTTTCTGCATTGTATGAACGCTTCTGCCATTAAATGATCCAAAGATGCCACTTCCTCTACCATGGCCTCCACTAAACTATTGAAGGGAAGAGTTTTTGTTGAGTAGGTGAATTAATTCTGTACAAATAAATTGTTTTAGCTTAGAAAAGTTCAAATTTACATATCCTAATTAAAAGAAGTTGAAATTGGCTATGAAATAGTTAAAAAAACTAATTTTTAGTTCTTTGAAGAATCATATTTAATTAAGGCTAATTTTGCTATTATTTTTAATTTATTTATTTTTTGCTAGGTTGAATTATCTACTTTGGATAAGTTTATGTTTGAATTTTAGATGTGATTAACTTGATTTCTAGATTAGATTATGTTTGATTTCAAATTCAGGCCTTATCTATGTAACTTATTTTCTCTAATAGGGATGAATGATATGTAATTATGATTATTTTTATTATTTGTATTGATATAGAATGAATAAAATTATCTGTGATCAATTGAGTGTTCAATTTTGAGTGTGGATCGCTCCATGTATATGCTGAGTTTTCTTCTTTTACCTCCATTAAGTTGGTAGGTTTCAATAGTGGATAAGAAAGTCGAACAATGTGATAGTGACATCAGCAAGAAGAAACACAGTTACAACAATGGAAATTATATATCTTCAATAGTGGGAAATCATCAGGTCAGCAAGAACATTGTGAAAATGCAATAGTAACTAGTGAAAAGTAGGAATAAAAGTGGGTAGTTGTTTGCACTTCATATTCTGTTGCTGATTTTGACTCCATATGTTGATTGGAATTTATTATGCGTAGGGCTGCAAATGAACTGAGTCGAGCCGAGTTTCAACATGTTTGAGCTCAAGCTCGTTTACCAGAACCTTGTTCGAGCTCGGCTCGATAAAAATCAAGCTTTTTTAGCCTTTGTTCGAGCTCGGGCTCACTTAAAAAGCCCATGCTCAAGCTCGGCTCATGTTCGAGTTTGAGCTCAATTATTTAGGCTTATCGAGCTGCTCGTTAACTTGTCCAGGGCCTCATTTAACGAAGCCAGTAGTTTGGCTCTTTTAGCGCAAAATAAATACTTAAAATCATAAGTACCAACATCCAATCCATCTGCGCCCACAGCCCACTGTACAGTAACTGCTCTTCAGCATGTCTTTTCTTTTATAGAGCAAAATCAAACTAATCAAGGCGATATGGGACTAAATGTCCCACCATTTGTGATGTGATTCCTGGTTTCCCATAGGCATACACCCTTATGGTTAATTATCCCTCCCAGTGATAAAAGAAAACTTTTGATTATGGTTGATTAATATGCACTAAGAATTTAACATATAGTAGCAACAATTTTGGATTTAGGATTAAAAAAAACCACCTTACCTTAAAGTGAATGGTAGGGGAATGAAGATGAAGTCGATCAAGATCTGTTGATCTCTTTGTCCCGTGTTGTTATGATCTCTAGTCTATTTAGTCAATAGAGGTAGTCAGCCCAATTTGACTAAAGGATTATTGCCGGCAGTCATAGATTGTGTTGTCCAAAGGAATCTTATAGACTTGATGTGGATGTTTGTTTAAGAGGATAATTTTAAGTCAATCTTAATTAAAAGAGAGCTTTTTGTCTTATCAAGTGCACTATATAATTCACCAATCAGGGGATTTGGGGCTAATGTTTAGGCTTTATTTGTGACTATACATTAATGATGCCATTTGATAGCGAAACCACTTGATTAGAAGGCCTTGACCATAATCGTTATTTAGTGGAACCCATACATGTCAATAATGCAAAATGGTACATGTCAAGGCTCATGGCTTGACGCGACGCAGTAGTTCAAATAGTGTATGCTATTTGCATCATATTTGAGCAATAGTGCTTGGTGCAAAGTGCAAATTGAGCCACAATTTATTTTAACTTATTATAAATTTAAAATTATAATTTATATTTAAATATATTAAACTTATCATTTATTATAAATTAGTTTTCCTAATATATTATTATACTAAGCTCTAATATACTAAGCTGCAACCTAATTCCAAATCCCATCGACATGGCTGAGGAAGATGCGTGACATCCATAATTTGGAGGTTTGAGATCAAGTCACGTGGAGTCAGTCCAATGATCAGTAGTTAGCAGTAGCTAACTGACTACTTAGAACGCCAGAGAACACACAAGGTTCATATAGGAGCTGGCATCATAGGCATGCTTTTATACTGGAAATGTACTAGGAAACAAAAACTAAAATGTAATACATATGAATTGTATTCCGAATTGACATAGACTTAAAATAACTTATTCTTCACATAAAATTTTGTGGAATTCCTAGTAGAGTTTTTGTTGGAGGGGGTGGCTTTTCATGGGGAGGGAACTTTATATATATATTATTTTGATTATGAATCTTGTCATATATTCTACGAGATGTTCGACCGAGAGTTTTATTGTGGACCTTTACCATTTAATTTATGTATTATCTAATTAGGTGTAGCATCAGTTATTCCAATAAAAATAACTTAACAACCTTCCTAACGTCATGCTGATTAGTCATGCTATTTAGTGCCAAATTCTTCATGGGAAGTCTTAACAGCAATGTCAAATATCTCAAAAAATGATGCGAGAAGTAAACTTAAGTCTGTGGGTTAGAAATAGGTTCAAATTTTCTTGGTAGACTACCATTTAAAAATGCCCCCCCTTTTTTTTACTGATTGCAGTTTAACAGGGGCACCAGTGCCATGCAACATTATGTTGCTTCTCGGCCAATGTTTATTGATGTGGAAGTCATGAACACAGACACAAAAATGGTTCTTGGTGATCAAGGTTTGCAAGCAGGCCCAAGCAACATTGCACGTGGCCTTTCTACACTTTACAAAGAAATCACAGGTTAGAAGAGTTCTTTTGAATCAAGTTTAAATGTGATTTGTAATTAGTTATATGTGACCTAGCCTGCTATAATTTTCTTGCAGAGACTGTTCGCAAAGAGTCAGCAACTATACAAGCTGTGTTCCCCTCTGCTAATGATGTCATGTCAATTCTTGTGCAGGTAACTTAAAAGGGATTTTTTTTGTCCTGAAGATTGAATGTTCATGTAAAAAAACTTGCAATTCACAAATGTAGCATTCCATGTAATAATATATTATCTTTGTGTGCAGCGTGTTTTGGAGCAGCGTGTGACAGCCATCCTTGATAAGTTATTAATAAAGCCATCCCTTGTAAACTTACCTCCAGTTGAACACGGTGGTCTGCTAATTGTAAGCTATTATGTTGTCTATTTGTATTTCTGAGTGTAATATCATCGCTTGGGGTTCTTTTGATGGTAACATATGTGATTTTGAATTCAATTTGCAGTATTTGAGAACTCTTGCAGTTGCATACGAGAAGACACAGGAACTGGCTAAAGATTTACGAGCTGTTGGTTGTGGAGATTTAGATGTTGAAGGTAGAGAAAAACTTTTGTTGCTTTCTGAATTGAGACCATCTTTATGCTCCATGACAGTCATTTCATAGATTTCTCATTCATGATAAATAACCAGGGAATGATAGGTTTGAAGTAATTTAGAGTTTGTAGCATTATGGAAAGGGGTTTTTAACTAGTCTTTATTGACCTTCGTATGAACCCCATGATCAATAAGTTCAATAGCAATGAAAATGGGTGGATAAAAGATGCACTGTTACTTGGGTCCATTTTGAAACACCTCGAACATAGTTAAAATTACTCGACCATCATTTGTTTCAAAAATTGACTGTGTTGACGTGCCTGGAATGTAGAAAATATATAGAAAAGTGTTAAAACTAGAGATTTATGAGGGAAAAGCTTGAATTTTATTATGCAATCTACTCCCTATTTATAGATCTATACAAGGTGTATTGATAAGGAAACAAATAACTCTATAATAATGAGAATACAATTATTCCTAAATCAATGGAAGGAATTAATGCTATCAAGGTAGTCTTCCTACGGATTACTGTTCACAGCCGTGGATTTCTTTTGGATCGTGAGGTTGAGATTTAACACTCCCCCTCAAGTTGGGAAATATGGATCCGTCATTCCCAGCTTGTCAATCATTCGGAGAAAGGCAGAACTGTCCAATCCTTTAGTAAGGATATCTGCAAGTTGATCCTTTGATGATACATGGTCAACACTTACTAGACCACTGTCTAATTTTTCTTTAATAAAATGTCTTTCCACTTCTATGTGCTTGGTTCTGCCGTGCTAGACTGGATTGTGGGCTATGCTGATTGCTGATTTGTTGTTACAATGTAGTTTCATGGGCTCATCCCACTTAACCTTTAAATCATCTAGGATTATTTTGATCAATAGTAGTTCACATATTCCCAAGGCCATAGCTTGATATTCTGCTTCTGCACTGGATCTTTTCACCACATTCTGTTTCTTGCTTCTCCATGTAACTAGGTTATCTCCAAGAAATGTGCAGTACCCAGAGGTAGATCTTCTATCAACCAGTGATCTTGCGTAGTCAGCATCCGTGTATACTTCTAGGGTTATTCCACGATCTCTCTTAAAGAGAATTTCTTTTCCTGGTCTTCCTTTAAGGTAGTGCAATATCCTGTCTATCGGTTGCATGTGAATCTGCTTTGGATTCTGTATAAACTGACTGGCCATGCTTACAGCAAATGCTATGTCTGGTCTAGTGTGAGAGAGGTAGATCAATTTCCCTACAAGTCTCTTGTAGGCCCCTTTATCTACATCTGGGTCTTCTTTAGCTTCCCCCAGTTTAAGATTAGGTTCTATTGGTGTTGATGCTGGTTTACAAGCTAGTTTACCTGTTTCTCTTAGAAGATCTTTGATGTATTTCTGTTGTGAAATGAAGATTCCTTTGCTGGAGTGAGCAACTTCAATTCCGAGGAAATATTATAGTCTACCAAGTTCTTTGATGTCAAATTCCTTAGTAAGATTTTTCCTTAAACTAGCTTTCTCCTCTTCATTATTTCCAGTCAAAATAATATCATCAACATACACTAATAATATTGTGACTCCCCCTGAGTCTGAGTGTTTGAAGAATAGTGTATGATCCCATTGACTCTGTCGATACCCATTCAGGAGCATGAATTTAGAGAATCTTCCGAACCAGGCCCTTGATGATTGTTTGAGCCCATATAAAGCTTTTTTCAGTTTGCACACCTTGTTATCTTCATATTTTTCTTTAAACCCTGGTGGTATTTTCATAAATATCTCTTCTTCTAAATCTCCATTAGGAATGCATTTTTCACATTCAATTGTTCCAGGTGCCAATTGTACTTGGCTGCTAGTGAGAGTAGTATTCGGACAGTATTCATCTTGGCTACAGGCGCAAACGTTTCTTGGTAGTCAATGCCATACGTTTGAGTAAACCCTTTTGCCACTAGTCTTGCCTTATATCTCTCTAGTGTGCCATCATCTTTGTATTTTACTGAGAACACCCATTTACAGCCGATTGATTTTTTCTCTATCGGTAGATTGATGATCTCCCATGTTTTGTTCTTCTCCAGGGCCTGCATTTCATCCTTCATGGCATTTTTCCAATTTTTATCAGATAATGCCTCAGAAACATCTTTAGGAATATGGATATATTCTAATGTAACAAGGAAATTTTTGTGTGATGATGAGAAGTTGTTGAAGGATATAGAGTTGTTTATAGGGTATAAGGGAGGTGGTGAACTTACCTTATTTCCAGGAGATGGTTCAGATTCTTGGATCTGCTTTGGAGCACAGCTTGAGCTTGTACGTCTAGAGTAAACCTTTCCAAATCTAATGATAGCATTGTCATTTGTTTCCCTTTCTTGGGTTTCAGGTGGATTGTTCTGAGGTGGTGGAGGAAGGTCAAGGGGTGCTTGTTCACTTTTCTCATCTTCCTCAAGTTCAGTCTCCCCCTGAAGATGAGTTTTTGAAAAATAGGAATTTTGTTCAGCAAAGGTAACATCAATAGAGACAAAGGTTGACTAATGAATTATTGTGAGGATATTTTTGTTGCAAAAGGATACTATTAAATTATTGTGAGGCTCAAAACATGTAAGTTCCCAAATTGATAAAAATCATTGAATAATGAATCATACGATGCACTTTATATGACAGAAATCTGTCTGTTAACTAATGCCAACTTCAATTTATCCCTTTAGACAAATATCCACCCTAAGTCTAGAAGCTTCTTTTAGGAGAAGCAATCCGTGGTTGCCAATAAGGATCTTTCAGTTAGATTGGGTCGACTTTCTCCTATGACTGAGTAGAAGGACTATGACAACTCATGATGATAGAATCATGTGATCTTGATTGAGTTTGTCATTATTCTCAAGCCATCCGCTCTAAATGTTAGATGGTTAACCATAAATTTTATATCAAATTGCTGCTATTATACACCAAACACTTAGCATCAATCTAAAGTTTAGTCTTAATTGAAAATTCTTTATAATTGTTGGGAGAGTTAATTAACTATAATAGTTTGTGCTTATGAGACATTTGGAACTAGATTATAAAGTTTTTGTGAAACGAGGATGAAATATTTTGTATGTGTTTTATCTATAATCTAATTAGCTTTAAAAAATTTGACCCAGAAACACTCGAACTCTCTATCATAGTAGAGGTTAGGGCATGAATTTTTGGAGCCCACAATTTCATAAGAATTAGGGGTGAGATAAGATTACAATTAGTACTCTACTATAAGGGTGCACATGCTGTCAAGGTTCATGCATACATAAATTCACAAACTTTTAGCAATTTGTGATCATTAAGCTTAGACTAACTATTTGAAGTCAATTTTATAAGCCCTTTCCTTCTTTGAATAGAACTTAATATGTCGGGCATTTCTTTGACTGTGTAGTGTTTTGTTTTGGTTCCCAAGGTTGTACATTGAGAGGTTTTTCTCAGTTATTTTTTTTATCTCTGTATAAACTGTCTTGCACATGCCCAAGTGCATAGGGATAAACTTGAATGAGTAAACTAGACTTGATTATTAGAGACGTGGCATGAATAGATAACTTTAATTATATATCTATATTTTACATTATTTTAATTTTGATTGCATACATGAAACACTTTTATTTATATTAGATGTATTCTTATTTATTTATTTTGGCTGTCTCTTGATCTGAAAACACTGAAACAATTTCTCCACTAGTGCGGGTTTAGGGCTATGATTATACTGTATCCACTGTGGTTAAGAAGTCATATGTCTGAATTATGAAAACAGCCTCTTTGCATAGCAAGAGTAAGACTGTATATATAACCCCTTCCTTACCTGAGTTGGCGGGGTCTCTGCACAGTTGGTATAGTCTGAAAACGGCAACTCAATTTGGTTTGACTCCATCCTAATCGCATGACAAGCACCTTATATACATATAAGAATGGAGTTGCTTCTAACACATCTTTTATCTTTCATAAAAAAATTGAATGAATATGATTTGAAGTTGATAGAAGTTATTAATAATTAGGGGTGTCAAAAAATGATCCGACCCATCAACCTGATTCAAACTTCTCCTGAAAAATCCTGTTTGGGTTGACCCATTTAATAAACGGGACGAGTTCGGGTTGAATCGTTTAATAAATGGGTCGGGTTCGAGTTGACTTGCGAAACTATTTTTGACCCGAAAATGATTTGTTTCATATTTGTTTTCCTTAATTTTTTTACTTGTAGGTATAATCTTCTTATTTTTGATCAATTATGCTAAATTTATAGTTAATAAGTTAGTAAAAAAATTTTAAACCAAAATTGGTTAATGGGTCAGGTTTCTAGCAGATCGGGTTTATGTTTGTGTTTTTAACTCATTAATTAAACGGGCTAGATTCAAGACTTTCAAGTTGATTGTATTTGTGACAGGTCAATTTTTGGTCGTATCCGAACTCGATCCGTCAACCCATTTTAACAACCCTATTAATAATGTAAGTAGCTAGAGTTGTCTGTTAGACGGATGCTTCCCTTGCACATTTTCCACCCTCCAACAAATTTGAATGGCTATGCTTTGAAGGTGCTTAACTATAACTTTTAGCTACTTCAAATCTTAGCCATTTAAATTTTATGGAGGGTGAAAGATGTGCAAGGAGAACTGAATCGTTCCTTCTAAAATAATTCTTGCCTCACTCTATGTACATACATTTATTCTTGTATATGAAGGCAAGTCATCCATAAGTATATGTGGCCCACCCAACAGTCTCCCAGCCTTCAAATGCCATAACCACAGCATTATATACATTGAGATATGATCTCCTCCTTGTTATCACTCCCTCACCAGTCCGTGAATGCCTGATTATTCTTGCTACCAGATGCCTGACCTGCATGCAAATGCAGTCCTCAATGAGTTTTTGCTAGATTAAATTAGATTGGATTTTATCTCTACTACTTTTAGGGATTTGGTCCTTGCTTTTATTTTACTAAAGAAAAATTATGCTTTCAATTTTTGGGAATGGATGATCCTGTGGAACTGGGGCCTAACCTGCTCTAAAAATTTCTGTCTCAGACACTCATCTTCATTTTAGTTATTGCATGCAAATGCGGCTCTCAATGCCTCACCTACAATTTTTTTGCTGTCCAGGTCTTACTGAGTCTCTATTTTCTGCTCATAAAGATGATTACCCGGAACATGAGCAGGCATCTCTCAGACAACTTTATCAAGCGAAGGTTATTTATATCCTTACTCTAAATCCTTTTTTTTCCATCTGCCATTGGAAGTTTTGATTTGATTTCATCTACTATCAGATTGTTAATTATCAGCAACAAGCAAATTTATGACTAAATCTTACAGGTGGAAGAGTTGCGTGCTGAAGCCCAGCAGCAATCTGAAGCGGCTGGAACTGTCTCACGCTCGAAGTCAGGTTCCAATGCATCTGCTCATCAACAAATTTCTGTTACTATAGTAACTGAGTTTGTCCGCTGGAATGAGGAGGCAGTATCTAGATGCTCTTTATTTTCCTCACAGGTATGGGGTGCATTATCATTTTTTTCCCTTTGAAGGTTATTTTATTGAAAAATTAGGTAAGCTTAATTAAACCTGGGAACCAAGTGATTCTCTTAAACTTAATATTTTTATAAAATAAGCAACGTTTATTTAATTTTCAACATAAGGTTGCAATGGAAGATACGATTAAGTTAGTTCATCTCATGAATTTCTCCCCTCAACCACATTGTCTAGTCCACAAGGCCAGTAAATTGCTTATTGATGACATTTCTCATCTACAAGGCTATTAAAACTGTCTATCGTGAGTGATGGAATAAGACATGCAATTTTTTTTTTAAAAGCATTGCATGATGTAGAACGGGTATGGGAGTGGGGGAAATTTGAAATTTGAAATAATTAATTCCCATAATGTGATATCCAATTAGCGAATTAATTAATGGATGGAATTTAATTAGAGAGGGAATATGAAAAGGGGAGGGAGATTGGAGAGAGAGGGGGCAGCGGATAGGTGAAGGAGGCCGGCGGTTTCAAAGAGGGAGAAGGGGAATTGGGGAAAGCTTTAGTTACTTGCCTCTTTGGGAATCCCGACTTAAAGGAAAGGAAATTAATTCCAATCTAATTTAATTGTTAATTTGAATTAGATTGGAGGATTTTCCTAAAATAGAATCCTATTTAAGGAAACAATTCAAATTTCGAATTTGGATTGGGGAATTGAATGGAAATATTTCCCAAATTAATTTTGCAAGAAAAAGGAAGGGAATAAAGGAGGGAGTTTAATGAGGCATTCAAAGCTTTCCTAAGTTAATAAATTAAATTTGGAATGAAAGATCTCATCCCAATTTAATTCAAAATTTAAATAGGCTATGAATTAGTAAGTTTCTTAAAATAGGATTTATAAATTAGGCAACTATTTCAAATTCAAATAGATTTGAATTTGATCATTAAGATACCTAAAATATGAAAACTAATTTAGGAAAGACTTGATGGCATGTGGAGATGGGAGGAAACCAAGGGGAGGGCCGGCGGCTTGTGGCTTGGCCGTGAGTGGTGCTGGAGCTAAGGCCGGTTTGGTGGAAGTAGGGAGAGGATGGAGCTAGCGAATAAGAGCAACAAGAAGGAACAAAAACAAAGAAACAAAAGATAAAAGATAAAATCACTAGCCTTGGACTCTTCCGAAGACTGACTGGTGATACGTTGCCCTTCTCCAAGGGACTTCAAGCCACAAGCCCGGACCCATCTTGCGGCTGGTGAAAACTCCGATTCCTTCCCATAGAAATCTCACTAACGTCCTCCCAAAAGAACTCAAGTGCAGAACACAAATTTTTATTATAATTCCATCCTCCCTAATACTAGAGAAGGGGCCTCTCTATATACAGGCCTCAAAAGAAACTAAAAGATAAATTTGCCTATTGGCTTACATAAGACAAGACTCTTAAATAAAAATGGTAAAAAGAAAAAAAATTGCAAAATTAAATCAAAATACAATTAATAAACTAAAACAAAATGGAGTGATCTTGGCCGTTGATCTTCGCCTCTTCATGTGAATATCGTCCACCGTCGAATGCCCGCATCATTCTCCCGGGGTGGAAAAGAGCTCGACTCCGTCGAGTTTGCATCCCAGGCAACCATGCTCTGATACCAAACTAATGTAGAACGGGTATGGCGGTGGGGGAAATTTGAATTAATTAATTCCCATAATGCGATATCCAATTAGTGAATTAATTAATGGATGGAAATTAATTGGAGAGGGAATATGGAAAGGGGAGGGAGATTGGAGAGAGTGGGGGCAGCGGATAGGTGAAGGAGGCCGGCGGTTTCAAAGAGGGAGAAGGGGAATTGGGGAAAGCTTTAGTTACTTGCCTCTTTGGGAATCCCGACTTAAGGAAAAGGAAATTAATTCCAAACTAACTTAATTGTTAATTTGAATTAGATTGGAGGAGTTTCCTAAAATAGAATCTTATTTAAGGAAACAATTCAAATTTCGAATTTGGATTGGGGAATTGAATGGAAATATTTTCCAAATTAATTTTGCAAGAAAAAGGAAGGGAATAAAGGAGGGAGTTTAATGAGGCATTCAAAGCTTTCCTAAATTAATAAATTAAATTTGGAATGAAATATCTCATCCTAATTTAATTCAAAATTTAAATAGGCTATGAATTAGTAAGTTTCTTAAAATAGGATTTATAAATTAGGCAACTATTCAAATTCAAATAGATTTGAATTTGATCATTAAGATAGTTACCTAAAATATGAAAACTAATTTAGGAAAGTCTTGATGGCAAGTGGAGATGGGAGGAAACCAAGGGGAGGGCCAGCGGCTTGTGGCTTGGTTGTGAGTGGTGGTGGAGCTAAGGCCAGTTTGGTGGAAGTAGGGAGAGGATGGAGATAGCGAATAGGAGCAACAAAAAGGAACAAAAACAAAGAAACAAAAGATAAAAGATAAAACCACGAGCCTTATACTCTTCCGAAGACTAACTGGTGATACGTTGCCCTTCTCCAAGGGACTTCAAGTCACAAGCCTGGACCCATCCTGCAGGTGGTGAAAACTCTGATTCCTTCCCATAGGAATCTCACTAACGTCCTCCCAAAAGAACACAAGTGCATAACACAAATTTTTATTATAATTCCATCCTCCCTAATACAAGAGAAGGGGCCTCTCTATATATAGGCCTCAAAAGAAACTAAAAAATAAATTTGCCCATTGGGTTTACATAAGACAAGACTCTTAAATAAAAAGGGTAAAAATAAAATATTGCAAAATTAAATCAAAATACAATTAATAAACTAAAATAAAATGGAGTGATCTCGGCCGTCGATCTTCGCCTCTTCCTGTGAATATTGTCCACCGTCCGATGTCCGCATCATTGCATTTATTTGATGATGTCTATTTGTTTATTACTTGGGAAAGTTGATCAAAGAGGGAGTGAATTAACTGGTTTTTATGCCTTTTTTATATTCTTAGAAGTGGTTAATTGCTTGAAGTTTCATTCTTTTGCTTTGATAACTTATGCTGTTTGTGTTTATTCTTTTATTTTCGTGTAATATCATTTTTTTTATTAGAGGAACCATTTGTATTTTTTTAATTTATTGCTAGCTTTTAAAATACTATCTGATATAGGGTTCAATGGAAATTTCTGAACAAAATGAATGTGGTTTCACCTATGAAAGCAGAAATATCGTTCAAGTGACAAGGATTTCATTTAAACGATTTGTTTGTGATGAGCATAACGTACTATTTTTCAGCACCAAAATGCTTAGTAGGCTAGTTTGATACTCATAAATACAATGAATTGGTAATCCTAATTGGTGAACCATATGTTTAGTAGTCTTAACCAAGTTTCTATCATATTAACTACATAAAGCTTTCATTTGCATAATTTGTGATCACAGTAGAATGATGAGAGATGAAAAATTGGATTGTTTTATGATATGGTAATCTACTAATCATCATTTGTTAATTTGATTTGATAGGCTACCCTTTCACCATGAAGTTATGATATCTTTAATGTATTTTCACCACCGCTGTATCTTTGGCAAAAATCCCTTAAAGCTAACAAATTAACTTTCGGTGCCTCTTACACCTCTAGTATCTCGATCATACAAAATGTCCTCATCCTTGCCTTAACATCTCTGGTTTCCTTTCTTTCACTTTAAGTTGTATTAATAGCGGATTTTGGCATTCATTCTTGTCTATATGATTTCTTTGAATAACTGTTCTTTCTTTTTCTTCCAGTCCTTTCACTTTAAGACTTTGTGTCACTTCGTTGTTATTGTCAGTAAAGTAAGCTGAGAAGCATCTCTTATTAAGCTGAGTAGAAGCTTTTGCTATCGCTTGAAAGTCCTATTGTCCGGGTGCCTATAACTCCAAAAGCGAATGGTTATTTTCTCAGGTTGCCTTGCCAATGTTGTTTCCAGAAAAATGTCTGAAATGCCTATCTGTTGTAATACTTTGTTAAAATCAATCGGAGGCCTCACGCTGTGGGGAATTGAAAAAAGAAAATACTAAAAAATTATGATTACCTATAAATTATATTTTAACACAAAAAATATGTTTTCAAATGTTTTAAATGGTACGTGACCTGTTGATTTCTATAACACCTGACAGGAAATTTAATGCTGAAAATACCCAAGGCACAAGCATAATACACACGTCATAATGAAAAAAGATAATACACACGAAAAAAAACTATCCTATTTGATTGTGCTTGGTGGACAATGACAGGTTTCAAAGGCACATCTTGTGTCTCCCATGATGACTTTGCTACTATTCCTCAAAAAGAGCTACTGATTCCTTTCGTTGCCTTCCATGGCTTGATGAAACCACTAACCTAGCCAACATAATGTCACGCCCCATTCCTCCATGACTTAATGAAACAGCTAAACTAGCCAACATAATGTCATGCCCCATTTTTGTTCTATCTCTAGTCAACCATGAGGCACAACAGGGGCGAATAATTTAGGCAGATGCTTTTCCTACATACTCCTTGATATGAAAACCTGCGTAATTTAAATCATTAAAATAGATTATAGAACTTCCTATACTTTTATAGAAAACTTATACATACTAGAAGTCTTTAATTTATCTCACATGCCTTCTTTTTTATATTGCATCCCAAAATTATACATCCATCCATAATATCAAGGTATAACATAAGTGGGGTCACATGTCTATGATCCCATCTACTCTTTTGACTGTCCTGAAAAATAGTCATCGTAATATCTGACGAGCTAAAAACTCAGTCAGATAAATAATTTTGATGTGAGTTTCAAATATATAAGAGAAGTAATAATATGCATGTTGATTCTTTGAACTAATATGAGCATTTTTATTATAGATATTAGTTTAGTACAATAATAAACTTAAACAACATTGCTTTGACATTTGAATAAATAAAAACTTAATTTTAAGCAATGAACATGAATATCTATAAGAACATTATATCATTTGTGAAGTCTTACTCTTAAATCATGAAGTGTACTTATCAATTTCTTAAACCACTTTCACCAATTTCTTTTCTTTTATAACAACAATAATAACAACATCAAACATTTATCCCGCTATGTAGTGTTGGCTACTTGAATCTTTTTTTTTTCATTATTACTAATCATGTTTTCTTAGAAATGTCATATAAGCTTTCACATTTATATTATTGTTCGTCCCCTGGTTCATCGACTTTGAAAATCAATGATAAAGTTTGGACAATCTAACATAGCAGTTATTAATAGCTCCCTCGACCTCAAGCTTGAACATTATTGTTTCAACTTTCTAGGATCAAGAATTAGCACCCCCCCCCCCCCCCGCGGCTGATATTATCAAAACTTTTATCTCTTGCTGCGTAGGTAATCATATATGTCGAAATGGAGTTATATGCAATATTCAAGGTTTTGATAATGTGAAGTTGAGGGCACTTGCCGTTTTAACTATTCCATTGGTTGGAGTCAGTTGTATATTAGATCTGAGAAAAAATTATAATATTCATAAATATTTTTAATCTTGCAGGATATGGGTTCTCTATTAATGCATATAATTTAAGTTTTGGAAGGGTTGTGTACTGTAACAGCTGACTAGACTATATTAGTTGAGTGATGTAGCAATCAGAGCATTGTGTAGCAACCCAAGAAGACCAATGTGTTGTTTATTTCTTTAATATGCTGTATGGTTCATCGTATTCACTCTTAAGGTTATTTCTTTCACATTTGAGGCTTGACACATAGTTATGATTGGTTCAGTTTTAGGTTAAGGTATTTTGCAAGACATCCCACCATTGTCAATGCCTATATATATTGATGCTATAGGTTGATGTATTGGTGGGAAAAATTGAATAAAGCATTATAATGTTTTTCTCTTGAAAATTTGCTCTCCCCTCCTCTCTCTAAATCCAAGAAAGATCAAGAAGATCTCTTCTCCTCTTCAAGAAATCCCAACAATTGGTATCAGAGCTAGGTGGTGGAGAAAATTGTTCTTGCAATCAAGAAAGAGGAGGCAATCGAGCTGCCAGTGATGCTTGCCTGGGCAGGAAGGCCTAGTCAGTGTGTTGCGGGCATGGTTGCAGGAGCTATGCGGGACGAAGGCTTGGCTGGTGTGTGCAGAAGCGGTCGGGTTACGTGCGATGTGAGCGCAGGCTGTGCATGACGTTGGGAGCACGGACGGTTGTGGGAGCTTGGGTCGCGCGGGAGAATACACTCAGGAGCCACGGTTTGTGTATGCTGCGACCTCGCTCGTGTGAGGCGGAGAGGCCAGAGTTGCCATTCACGATTCACACAGAGTTTGGCCAGGGTGTGTTCGCACGAGCGTATTTGGCTCAAACGAGGGTGGTTACATGGTTGTTGGCGCGTGTTGTGTGGTCGCATGTGGGTTACCTGGGCATACGAGCCGATAATTGTGTTTGCAGGAGACTCGATCGGGCAGGTCGGCATGAGGTTGGAAGGCACTTGCGTAGCGGTTGGCGTGTAGTAGTGTAGAGGCGCTTCCTTAGCGCGTGAGCACATGGAACGAATGCTAAGTCTGATAGTATCGAACACGCGGTTTTGTGCATGGGGATAGAGGCTTGGAGTTCAGGCGATGTTGGAATAGGTGCCGCAGATCGGGGGTTTCTAGCATGATCAATAAAGACAAAACACAGACTATTGCAGCGTGAGAACAGGGATGCTCAGTCAGACATGCGGTGCTGTGCGTGAAACTCGGGCGGGAGTCGCAGGTCGGTTAGAAGCGGGATTTGCTTGTTCCTGATTAAAGATCTGTTTAGATCTTTTTGAGGTGGAGCCTTTGGGTCAGAATGTGGGTAGATCGACAAGAAGGGTCATTCAGATTTGGTGCGTCAGAGTAGTGGAGACAAATGCAGTGGATCAATTACCTCGGGCGGGAGGATAAAGAACCTCAGAGCTGATCACACGAGAGCCAGTTGCACGTAATTGTGTGCGAGAAGCGGGCTCCGAGCTCGGGATCAAATAGGTGGATTGTGCGAAGTCGTAAGTCGGATCGCGCATGAATGCCTGGGGAAGACAAGTGAACAGGAGGGTGCTCAGTGCTAGAGCGCGGGCATGCCGTGCGAGAGCAAGCGATGCACAAGGCACATGTGTGTGGATCACGGGAGAAACAATGACATACGTAGACGTGCGTGGGTTAGAACGTGTGGGAGTGCGAGTTGGGTTCATGAATCAGAACTGACGATGGAGCTCAGGCATGTGCGAGATTGGGCTTGATTTGGCGGGTCAAATCACAACAGGCACATATTCTTGCGAATATGTGATTCTTTGATATTTATTGTAAAATCTGGATCAATGTGAAGGTTGTTAGGATTGGTCCAGTTTTATGTTAAGTTGTTCTACAAGACATCACACTATTGTCAATCCTATATATAGATGTTATAGGTTGATATATTGATGGAGAAAATTGAATAAAACTTTAAAATGTTTTCCTCCTAAAATCTGCTCTCCCCTCTCTCTCTCTAGATTCAAGAAAGATCAAGAAGGCATCCTCTCCTCTTCAAGAAATCCCAACAAACTTGCTTGTAATGAAATCTTTAATGAGGAAAAAGAAGCCCGTTGAGCTTCTTGAAAGAGAGAGAGAGAGAAGCAAGGAAGGGAAAGATATTGCACAAGAATTCTTTATTCCTTATTCCAAATGGGCTATTACAAAGGGCATCTATACATCATCATATACTTCTATATATAGGAATTGACACCAGTGTGATGTCTTTGTAGAACCACTTAACATAAAATTTGACCAATCCTAACAATCTTTACCTTGGTTCATATTTTACAATGAAAGATCAAAGAACCACCTGTTCGCAATAATATGTGCTTACTACAATTTGACTGACTCTTTGCACCAACTCGACAAGCAAATCCGTCGAGCTGATCCCAATCATGCTCATGCTCGACCTCCATTGTGTATTATGATCCACGACTCCAGCTCATGCTCTCGCGCGTTCTAACCCACACACACCTGTGCCTGTTGCTGTTCCTCCCGTGATCCGCATCCTCTTGCCTTGTGCAGTGCTTATCTTCCCTGGACACCCTTGCTCGCTCCAACCTAAGACTTCGCATGAGCCACTCGTTCGATCCCGAGCCCGACGCCTGCTTCTTGCACACTACTGTGCGCGGTTGCCTCATGCATGATCTACTCTAAGGTTCTTGATCTATTGCTCTGACACACCAAATCTGATGACCCTGTTGTTGCTTTGCTCATGTTTTGATAGGATGAATCCACCCCAAAAAGATCTAAACAAATCTTTAATCAAGAACAACCAATTCCCGCTTCTAATTGGCCCGCGCCTTCCGCTCTTTGAGCCCAACTCTCATCTGGGTTCTGCGCATAGCACCGCATGTCTGACCCAACCTCCCTATTCTCACGCTGGAACTGTCTGTTTTTTGTCTTTCTTGATTGTGCTCGAAACTACCAGTTTGCGGACCTTGTTCTTGTGCCGCCTGAACTCTAAGCCTCTATCTCCGGCCCGAAGCCCAACCCACGCTCAAAACTGTGCGTTCAGCATGCCCACACCCAGGACTATCCTCTGCTCCACGTCCTCACGTGCCCAGGCAATGCCTCCATGCTCCTAAGCGCCAGCCACTATGCATGTGCCTTCCGACGCAACTAAGAACAACGCACTAACCCCTTTCAGATCTACACGCCTTGCTCGGACTCGTCTTCTTCCCTCGTGAACTCTCGCATGCCAGGCCCTCCGTGCCTGTTGTCACGCGAAATCGCGTCTACCACGCTACTCGTCTAGCTCAGCCTCGCGTTGCTGCTCTAGGCATTCCCACGCCCATCCTCTGACGCGACCAGCCTGCGACCTGATCTGCTCCGACACGGCCAGCCTGTGACCCATGCTCTCGCCTTCCTCGTGCGAAGTCTGCACGGGTTCGCCCACGACTAGCCCCACGCGCTCCACTGCGCATGTGGTTTGTTCGCACACTTTCCTTCCTGTGCTTGGCTCGACATAGCATGAGTGCTCCCGTCCACCTCCTCTCTTTCTTGGATAAAAAATATTCTTCCACCTCGAGATCGCCTCTAACAGGTTCTTATATCACTTGCTATGAAATCTTGAATAAGGCAAAAGAAGCTCCTTCAGCTTCCTGGGAGAGAGAGAGAGAGGGGCAGGGAAGGGAAAGGGCTTGCACAGGAATTCTATTTTACTAATTCAAAATGGGCTATTATAGGGGGCATCTATACATCATCATATACTTCTATTTATAGGAACTAGCATCGATGTGGTGTCTTTTTGGAACCACTTAACCTAAAACTAAACCAATCGTAACACACACTCTCTTTTTCTAATAATATCATATTTAGTGCACCTTTCATTTTTTGAAACATTGACTCAGATGCACTGTTGAGGAAAATCATGCTAAATTAGCTTTAATTCAACTCCTTAATTACTTATTTTGCTAGCCTTCTAAATCTTTATTCTTACTAGGTCTTACATACGCATTTTCTTTTGATTCAACTTTATCTTTCCCAGACTAAATGTACAATACTTCCTGGCATCCATTCTCTAGTATCCCTTTTACTTAGTGTTGCCTTATTTTTTGAGTAACTCTCTAAATCATAATGTGCAAGTTTTATTCATTCGATTGTGTAATTCTGTACCAGCTTGCTTATAATCAGTTATCATGTAACTGTTGGACCTTGTGGCCCTTCTTAAATTTGACCTACCAGGTTTGAATCCTCTTAGAGTGTGTCCTCAGGCATATCCTTATAGTTCTTCCAATAACTCAAAATAAATCAATCTTGTATGCACCAGTTAAAGTGTATCACTACTTCCCGGGTATTATCTTTTATCTTGTAGGTTAAAGGTGAATGCTAAATACTCTAACTTCAATCTCTTTGAAGCGGCATAATCTTATTCTTCTATGGCATCTATCAGATACATCTACAAATACTTTGTTTTTAAGCAATAAATAGCATGAACTCTTGAAGTAGCGCAATGTTATGGAGAATAAGAGGGACAGAATTCAGAGACATGGATGAGGAAATTTGTACTTCCTTTCTAAATAACTGTCATCCTTCAAGTCACAAAAATCGTTATTATACTTCTAGAAGTGTGTCTGGAGTTTATATTGACAATTTGGGGGTGTTGCTTAGGTTTGTTTCCAATGGAGTACCATCTTCCTATTGATTTTGGGTACAATGTACTTCTCATCTTTTTATGAGGGTTATGTAAGACTGCTGTGTATTAATCTTAATGTGCTCTATTGCTACTGTAATATTTTTCTAATGGAAACTGTGTATATTTTTTTTGCAAGCTCTTCTTGCACTTTAATGCCATCTTGGTCTTCTATTGGACAGTCTGCCAGTCTTGCTGCTACAGTAAAATCTGTTTTTAATTGCTTGCTGGATCAAGTAAGTTATGCATGAAGTTTTTTATTCTTTATTAGTATTATTTTTTAATGTCTTCTTTCAATAAGGATGGGCTGTCTTGAGGATCTTTCCAATAATTTTAATGCTGTTATATGTGCAGGTGAGCCAATATTTGACTGATGGGCTGGAGCGGGCCAGGGAGAGTTTGAATGAAGCGGCTGCATTGAGGGATAGGTTTATGATTGGGGCTAGCGTTAGCAGAAGGGTAGCTGCAGCGGCTGCTTCTGCTGTATGAACAATCTCTTGCTCATTATTGTACATGTCGACCTCATAAATTCAGAAATCCTAATTCAACAGTAATTCCATTTATTCGATGTATTGGATACAAATAGGGTGGGTTATCATTGAGCTTCAATTCACCATGCAAGAAAATAATTGTCCTATCACCTAAAGGAGTTCACCTGGCTTAATTTCACCCAAATAATGTGAGTTTTTTGGAAGTCAATCGATAGTATTTATACTGGCTCGGGAGGTGGAGAGGGGAATATCTTAATACGTACAGCATGAATTGCTTTATATATTAGTTCAGTTTTAATGCCGTAAAAGAATGTCTGACACCAATATTTGCTTACCAGATAAATTATAGATCAGACAAAGTCTATAACATTGTCGTATGTATACAATGGAGGAGGAGCTGGTTTGATTCATGAACTTTTGGTGTCCTGGAGCTGTTAGGGACTTGTCCTATAATACCATAGTGAGCCTGCCTTTTGTCATGCTGTTTCATTTTTTTTTATCAAAAAATAGATACATCTTTTGAAATGTTTAACATACGGCAGAGTTAGAATAGTTGAGAAAATTTTAAGAAGGGTCTTACAAATAGAAGAACAATGACTAATTTTATGATATATTATTTTAGAGGGTATGAAATTAATAGTTATCAATCAGTATTCACCTGAAGATCAAGTGAAGTTTAGTTGATTGATTTACTTATTTTTGATCTACCATATAGAAGATGGAGATATAACTTGCTAAGATTGGGTGGTTAAAATTGAAAAATATCTCAATTATTATGGACTAATAGAATATCTTGGAGACTTAAAGGGAAATGTCATAAAATTACGATTAGAACCGATAATGCTATATCGATATACATGTTTGTGCTTGGAAATACTTGTAGTTCTCAAGTATTCCCTAACAATAGAGGCACAAACAGCTGGAAAAATGCAAAATCTGAGGGAAATTTCAATAAAACAGTAATTTTATATCAAGGATAGATCTAATCGAGTGACGAAAACAAGATACAATTGATCCTCAATTCGAGAGAAGGATCGTTCTCTCCCAATCTCTAGACAAAGCTAGAGCCCAACAAACCAAGGAACAAGACTCCGAAATTAGCCACCAAACAAAGCATAACCATAACCCTAAAAAACCATACTATTTAATACATTAATTCCCTAATTCAAACTCTTAATTCACATGTTCTCTCTCATGCCTAGCCGCCCCTCTCTTTCTCTAAGTGCCTCTGATGTGAATCAATCAAGAATTGCGTGGGAAATTTTAAAGAATTACAAAGTTTGCTACTAGAAGATTAAAGTTTCGTAAGGCGAGATTCAAGAGCTTTCAATTGTCAAAATTATTATGATAAACGATTACAAAACTTGAAGTTTGGGAACAATTGAAGATAAATCTGAAATTATCACAATAAAAACAAATGCATAGTAATATAATCCCACGGTTAATATTTAGAAAATTCACTACAAGTTACTATGCTCACTCACACTCAAAGTATGGCTTAGCGGAGGAAGGTTTTCAGCACACCCAACGATGCCACGAGGACGGTTGCAATACCAATGACCTTGATCCACGGAAAGGTCGACGGTGGTGGAGATGGCGCGGGTGGATGACCGTTGATGGTCCAATCGTAGTACTGGAATTGATCGTCTAAAACATCCACGAGGGTGGGAAGGATGCGGTTCAAGTAGTCTTCAACAGTGTCGTCGGAGCCAAACCCGACGTCGAAGAACGGTGAACGGGTGATGTGGATGTCGTCGTAGACGTCGAATACCAAGCCGCTATCAATTTCTGGATCGGCCATACATCATTGAAGTGGCGGTGGAAGGGCGTCGTCTTCTTCTTTTCTCGGCTTCAATCTTCCCATGGGAAAACCAGGAGAGGGCCGCCAAAGTGGAGACGTGGAAGAGGAACCAGGGTGGTCGGTTAAGGGGAGAGGAAAATAGGGTAGACCAAGAGAGGAATTGGGTTTTAATCTAAACCTGAAATTAATTTCAGGTTTAAGGGGATTTGGAGGGAAAACCAATTTGGAATGAGGCTCAAATTTCAAATGAGGTTAAGGGGTTTAATGGGCAATTAATGGGAGCCCATTAAAGGGTGGCCGGCGGGTTCAAGAGAGAGGGAGGAGGGATTTATTGCTAATCCTGAAATTAATTTTAGGATTTGGGGGGTTTTTGGGGGGAAATTAATTTGAAATTTGAATTCAAATTAAGTTGTAATCAAAGCCTTAATTAATGGGCTTGAATGGGGCTCCACTCATGGTGAGGCCGCCGGCATGTAGAGAGAGGGGAGGGGTGTGAGAGCAACTTATGAGCCTTCCAAATCAGCACATACACATTAGGAAACTTGATTATGAAATCCAATTCAATTTGAATTTCAAATGGAGTTGGATTTGAAAACTTTCCTAATTTGGCCTTTGACAAATTTGGAAATTTTGAAATTCAATCAATTTGAATTTCAAAATTTGAAACAAGTGGGGAAAAGGGGGAGAGGCCGGCGGTTGGGGGTTGGGGAAGAGGTGGTGGTGGAGGAGTGGCCGGCGGCTAAGGGAAAGGCCGGCGGGTGGGATCCCCTAGATGGTCGGCGGGATGAGGTCGGGGCTCGAATTGAGGATAATCGGGATGAGGATTTGGGGTTAGGTGAGGATGAGGGAAAACACAAATAAGATTGAACAAACTTAACCAGGAGCCGCGGACTCTTTCAACAACTGGTGGGCCTTGCAATTGCTCCCTTTGAGCTCTCTCTCTTCTCTAGCTCTCATGCAAGAAGAAGAATAACAAGACAAAATTTTCATTCAAATATTCATTAACCTCATTACAATAGAAATGACCTATATATAAGTCTCAACATAAAAGAAAAATAAAGACTAAATTGCCCCCAGGGCTACAACATGACTCAGCTCGTAATATGGGTACAATAGGAAGACTCCAAGAAATAAAAATGCATAAATATCTAAAAATATAAACTCTGAATCATGGCCGTCAATCTGCGATGCCTCCGGCGATACATATGCTTGAACCTCTGATCGATGTCCTCATCGGGCTCCTTGTGGGGCCCACTAGCTTGGGTGGAAAAATCAAAGGGGCGGCTTTTGTCCGCCTCTTGTGAACAAGAGCTGGCCTTTGAGCCGGTTGGGCCGGTTCAAGCTAAACCGGCATAACAGTTTGGTAATAGGAAGTCATTGATAACCAAGTTGAGTATGATGGAAATGAGAATGTAGAGGATCAATAGATTGATAAATGTATATATTGAGGGACAGTAGAAATAGCTCCTGCTAAATATAAGCTAGTCAAAAGCAAACTTGGTGGCTTTGGCATGTACAATGGAGAGCAAAAAAAGTACCAATATGATGGATAGAAAAGATGAATATAGAAGAAAGGAAAAGGGATTGACCTAAATCAATTGATTGGAACTTGTATAAATTTTGCGTAAAATAAAGTTAGAACTTATTATACAATACTCCACCTGAATGAATTAATGAAAAATGGGGGCTTGGATTAGGCTAGTGATGATTTATGATGATGATCTAAAACATGTTAGAGCATCCCTATTAGGTGCCATTGTCCAACAAATGTTTGAGATATACATTAACTTCTTCTAGAAGTGTTTTATATCCTAGCGTAAATGTGAGAATCTTCAGGAAACACTTTGAAAATATGAAGTAATTATCACAATATAGTTGTTATCCACTGTTCAACTCTATGTTTCTTTCTGATACTTTGTTGCAGTTACATTATGCATTGAACTGTGCAGTGAAACTTTGTAAGAAAATTTCAAGTTCAATTTTCTGTAGGCAGAGGCGGCTGCAGCTGCTGGTGAAAGCAGTTTCAAATCTTTCATGATTGCTGTGCAACGGTGTGCTAGTAGCATAGCTATACTTCAGCAGGTAACCATTTGCATGTTACATTGTTTCTTTTTTAGTTATAAATTCGGCGCCAACAACTTTTCTTTTTTATAGTATTTTTCAAATAGTATTGCCCGTCTCTTGCTTCCTGTGGATGGTGCTCATGCGTCTTCCTGTGAAGAGATGGGGACAGCTATATCCAATGTTGAAGTTGCTGTGCGCAAGGGGCTCCTACAGTGTATTGACACTGTAATGGCTGAGGTGTGTACCTTGGGAACTCTTCCTCAAAAAAATTACATAGCTCCAATGATATAGGCACTCGTCTTGTTCTTATATAAGAATAATATCAATCTAAACAATGATGAGCCTGTGATTTTATTTAACCTAATTACAGAAAGCTATTCTTTTCATTGAACATCACTGCCTGAGCATCATCCAGCTGTAGTTGCCTTTTCCTTACTGTTTGGGCTTTGCTTTGTTAACTATTCTTTGGCATTCAACATATTAAGCGCAGCCGAGCTGCACATCATCTGATACTGATGCTATTGAAAGCTCTGTTGTTGAGTTCTTTGAAAACCGTCTTACATGCACTCCAAACGAGCTGGTTGGAATTAATTGGGGTATTAGGCCATCTCCGATCGAAAGCGAGACAAGTGTTTGCCGTCTGCCACCAGTTCCACCTGAACTCAAATTTCAGCTGCATTTTCGTGGCGTGAACTGTGCAACACCAATATTGGCCTCACCAAATTTCTTCTTGTTGATAAGATGAGAGGTAGATGAAGGTAAACTTGAATTATGAAGGTCAATGTTAGAGTCTTAAGGCTTTTGTTTGAGTAGATCTACAACTGAATATATGAAGTGTAATTTTAGTAATAATAGATCTAGTGAGAGATTGTGAATTTGGGCAATCAAATCATTAATAAGAGTACACGTTTTAGATATCTTGAGTCTATTGTTCAGAGTGATGGTGAAATAGATGGGGATATTATTAGTAAAGTTTGAGTTGGATGGATGGAGTGGAGGAATGCATTGGGCTTGGAGTGATAGAAAAGTACCACTCAAACTTAATGGAAAATTCTATAAGATGGTGGTTAGAATGCAATGCTTTGTGGCGTAGAATGTTGGCCATTAAAAGAGAAGCATAATATTAAGTTAAGTGTTGCAGAGATGAGGATGCTTAGGTGGATGAGTGGCTTTACTCTTAGAGACATGATACGAAAGGAGCAAATACATGAAAAGGTTGGAGTAGCTCCAATGGCGGATAAGATTAGAGAGAGTCGCCTTTGATGGTTTGGTCACATAAAACGGTGGCCTTCTGATGACCTGGTTGAGTGACTAGATGTATTAGATTTAACCTATATTATGAAAGGTAGAGGTCGACCTAAAAAGACATGGTTAGAAAATATTAGAAATGATCTTTCTTTATTAGATCTAAATGAGAATTTGACTCTTAACTGGGCACAA
Organism: Dendrobium nobile; assembly: GCA_022539455.1. NCBI lineage: Eukaryota > Viridiplantae > Streptophyta > Magnoliopsida > Asparagales > Orchidaceae > Dendrobium > Dendrobium nobile. Next base: position 71,864,367 of record CM039723.1, read on the forward strand.
TGGAGAAAAAGGATTCATGTAGCCGACCGCACGTAGCCGACCGCACGTAGTGGGATAAAGACTTGATGTTGTTGTGGTTTTAAGAAATAGAGTTCGGTTGAAGATGAGTTACTGTTTGATGTGATTGTTATTGTATTTTGAAGTAAAAAAACGAGTTTTTCAGTTAGAGATGCCCTTTTACTGAATCTGCAGAATGAGGTTAATAACAATGTTTTGACTGCTATTCCGGATAAAGATGAGATAAGGATATTGATAGTATGCTAATCCTTTTGGTGGCTCGAGTGATTTGGGATGAAAGAACTATCTGAACTTTTAATGACAGTTCTCGAGTTGAAAAAGCCCATTAGTTTGATATCATCAACAAGGTATTTTTCTGGATCAAGGAAAAATCAGGTACATGAGTAGTAATAACAAAGATTTTGATGGATTTGATGTGGGAATAAGAATGAGCCTGGAAAATCGTGATGTGGTTGCTGATGTTAGGTTGTTGTCTATCAACAGAATTTTGTTGTATGATTTTCTGTTTTCAGCTTTTATATTAATTTCTAGTTTCTTGAGTTTTTCACATCTGTACCAGGTTTATTTTTTCCTGAGTTATCTGTAACGCTTAAGTTATTAATTTGTATTAATGTTTTTGTTCTTCGCTAATAGGAAAGGTATTACTACCTAGCTTTTACATTTAAAAAAAACTTCCTTGCTTCTTTGCTGTATGTCTTATCCCAATTCCTACGCAGGTGGAGAGGCTACTTTCCACTGAGCAAAAGACAATTGATTATCGTTCACCTGATGATGGAAATCTTCCTGATCATCGACCGACAAATGCATGCATGAGGTATGTTTATCTTATATGTTATTTGAAATGCTAATATTAGCCCTTTCATTTTCCCCTTTTGGCTTCAGAGTTGTTGGCTACCTATCTCGAGCTTTAGAGGTTGCATTCTCTGCTTTAGAAGGTCTCAACAAACAATCTTTTCTGACTGAGCTCGTAAGTCCACAGTTCTTTGAAATTGTATCATTATACTGTTGCAATTGATCATGAGATTGCTTGATGAAAGAACAAACTGATGGGAAACACTGCAGAAATCAATTCCCCCTTGGTTGAAATTGAATTTCAGCACCCCAAAAACAATCTCCAAGACAAGATTAAGGGAAATAACTGAGAAAACTCTTTGCAATTGATGAAATAGAGAAGAAAAACAATAAGATACAATGGATTCTTAATTGGAAAGAGGATCCGGCTCTCGCAAATCTCTAGACGTCGCTAGAGCTCAATTCAGAGAACAACTCAATTAAGAAAAATTCTCGATATCCTAACCCTAGGAGAACATCCTACTTAAATCATACAATTATAAAGGAAATCTCTAATTAGGGCCTCCTTTGAATTTTCCATTCCAAACCTCTTTAATTCTCTCTTAATTAATGCCTTTTGGACCCTATACGGACTGCGTAATTACTAGGAGGCAGAACTCCTCCGCCTCTATTATATGAAACACTGCAGAAATCGATCCCTTGGCTGAAATTAAATTTCAGCACCCCAAAAACAATCTCCAAGACAAATTTAAGGGAAATAACAGAGAGACTCTTTGCAATTGATGAAATAGAGAAGAAAAATCACAAGATACTATGGATCCTCAATTGGAGAGGAGGATCTGGCTCTTCCAAATCTCTTGATGCCGCTAGAGCCCAAATCAAAGAAGAACAAATCAATTTAGAAAAATTCTCGATACCCTAACCCTAGGAGAACATCATACTTAAAGCGTACAATCATAAAGAAAATCTCTAATTAGCCCCTCTTTTGAATTTTCCCTCACAATCCTCATTAATTCCATCTTGCTTGCTGCCTTTTGGACCCCACGCGGATGGCAGAATCACTAGGGAGGCGGAACTCCTCCGCCTTTATTATACGTGAGCCAGTCCCATATGAACTGGCTGGACTAGTCTAACACATACTCGACGTCCAGTGCTGCATTATCCTGTATTTTGTAACTTCCAGGCACTTAGTTGAGTGCTATTGCCTTTGACCTCTTAGGTTCAAATCTTTTGCACCCCCCCCCCCCCCCCCCCCCCCCCCCCCCCCCACCCAAACAAAAAAAAAAAAAAAAATCTTGCATTTTGACAGCTTTATTGGTAGATGTAGCTAACATATGTTGGAAATTTTCCACAGCTGGTGGAATAGAGCTTTTAGGATTTGCTGTCTATCCATCTAGCAATATAAAAATTATGGGGATAACATTGGAAGGGTGCAATGCTTTCTAAAAATGGATTGATACTTCAATAATGAAACAAATAAATACATTTATGTCTCAAGTCAATATTAGGCATTGCAATCATTTCCGGTATTCAATTATTTCCTGTCTTAGGAGGGTCTGAGATGTCTCAGCATTGAGGTTAGGTGCTATTGATTCACTGATGGAGCATAATCTCAACGTCAAGGCCATGCAGTCATCATTAGTATAATATAGACATTGCATGCACGCAATTGCGGTTTCATACAACTTTTTTTAGTTGTTACAAGCATATACTCTGCATGATCCAGCTTTGATTGGGATACGAGTGATTTCCTGCCATCATTTCTTTCATCCGTTCTGGACAATATTCGTTTGAGAATTATTAGAAATACATTTTTTCTTTGGTGCTAATAGTTCGTGAGTTAGTTTGGTTTTAAATTTTTGAATACGGAATGCTTTACTTCAGGGGGATCGCTTGCATAGAGGGTTGTTATTTCATTGGCAGAAGTTCACCTTCAACCCAAGGTAATATTTCATGCCTGCTATGCTATCCATGTTTTGCTCTTAAAGATCTACATTCCTGTTCGGCTAATGTACTTCTGAACTTTTTAAATTTGGTAGGTGTTAGGCTTCGTTTGGGACAACTTTCTTACTGCTTCTTAAAGCATTTTGTACTAAAAAGATGGTTTAAGAAGCAATAAGAAAATCATCTCAAATGAAGCCTTAGTCCTGATCGTTGTTGGCGCAGCATTGCTTTAAATTGCATTTTTTTTTTTCTAAATTACTTGAAATTTTATTCAGAAATTCTATGAAACATGCGATGGATGACATTTTAGGACATCTATGACGCTAACTGAATTCTGCTTGATTTATGCTCTTCGTTGCTAAACATGAATTTCGGGGAGAAAGAACAGCTTTTTTGTTATTCTGGTGTAGATGCGATTTTATAATACAGTGCTTTTCAAAACAAAAGGAAAAATAATTATTTTTCTGTACTTCTCTTAATTTTGAGAGAGATTATTCTGTGCGGACGCTGAACACAGTTAACCATCCGGAAACCAACTAGAATGCACTACGTCAGCGGAACCGAACAGTACCAAGCCGGGTACTTAGCAGGCGGTGACGTTGCGCATTCTGATTGGTCTCCGGACAGTATTCGGCATCCGCACAGAATAATTTCACCAATTTTGGGGACTCATTAGCTAGGAGATTTAGTATTAATTTTGTGCCTGTTTTGTTGTGAAATGTTTAGTTAAAAAAGGTTTTATTCTATAATAAATTACCTGCAGTGGTGGTTTACGCCTGAAGAGAGACATAACAGAATACGGGGACTTCGTCAGGCGTTTCAATGCACCAAGCGTTGATGAAAAATTTGAACTGTTGGGCATGTATGCATCAAAACCGACTTTTGCTCTAATTTATTTTATTATTATGATTTTTATCATTGTTGCAGTTAGTGCTGCAGTTGACAAATTCCAACAAACTTCCTTCTTTTGCTCCAGCATGGCTAATGTGTTTATTGTTGCTCCTGAAAGTCTTGCTTCCCTGTTTGAAGGAACCCCAGGCATACAAAAAGATGGATTAAGGTACGACCTCACTACCTAAATTTGCTTTCCAAATGGAACGAATAGCTTAAGAAATCATCTCTTAATTTGCAGATTTGTTCAACTCAGAGATGATTACAGAACTGCCAAGATTGCTTCCAGAATCAGTGGTATTGTAGCAGAGTCATAATCAGGATCGAATTTTGTTAAATTATGGCCAGGCTTTGTCTGTTCCATGTTCCATAGCTCCAATGGAGTTCCTTATTAGTCTAATATATATATATATATATATATATATATATATATATATTAATTCTCCCTGTGGAGTTCTAAGATGATTATTGTTTATTCTACAATGTTAGTTTATCTTTTAATGTCTTAGGAACTTGTATAACTGAATTAGCTTACAATAGATGCTCTATGGTTCTAGTCATTATAATCCTAGTTGGCCTTGTACTGTAAAAGCTCCAGTGGCCAAAAAGAAACCTTATATTGTTCACTTGATTCTTTATTTTTTGCACTAAGTTGCAAATTTTTTCTAGCGTTATTGCATCCCAATGCCCTTTCTTGTATTCTGTATTGGATTAAGTTTTTGTGCTCTCAATTACTGGATCTCAATATGTTGAAAGCTGGCTGTTGATGATGATGAGGTGCAATGTATTGTAGCTGTGACAATTTGCTTGGTAGACATTGAAGAACGTATGTGGTGCATTATTTAACTGTTGAATCAACTTCTTAATTAAAAAAATTACGTCAGAATTTCCTAATGCGTTTTGTGTAAGAAAAAGTTTAACTTTTAGATTTGTGATGAAATTAGTGTTACATATGATATTTAAGGGCTGCATTAATGTCAATATAAATCTAAAAGTTGTTTAGCGCCACTAAGATTATTGATACGTTTTGACTCTGGCCATTTTTTTTTCCTTTTCAACCTAATCGTTTGTTGTGGCAATTTGCTTAGCGGAGTAAGGGGCTGTTTGGAATCGGATTTTTCGTGAGATTTTGGTTTCGTTTGGAACAGCTTTCTTATTGCTTTGTAATGCGGCTTTATAGTACAAAAATTAAAAATTTTGTATTATAAAGCCACTTTAAAAAGCAAGAAGAAAGTCATCCCAAACGAAGCCTTAAGCAGGATTTAATGTAAATTCAGCCAATAGTTTTTGGAGGGCTTGTAAATCCAGCATTTGCTTAAATCATGGATTTATGGTGTAAATATGCTTAAATCTAAATCTCGTAGATGCAGATTTACGGATCTACGGAATCAGACGCGAGCGAAAGGGGAGAAAAATCTATACCTTTGCGAAGAGGAATACCCAAGACTTTGGATAGCGGCACATGGGGCTTCGCCGGCATTCGACAAGTTGATAAGGTGAAGAAGTATGTACTCATGTTTTTCTTCACTCCATTCGTGTACCTCCGCCTTGTGTAGAGGAAGCAACACGAAGAAATGGTGATGAGGAAAAGAGTGGAAATCAAACCATAGGTTATAAATTAATAATTAGTAGTCGAACTATCATTACACTAGTTTAATTAATATTGGTAATTTATTAGTTGGATAATTATCATTAAATTAGTTTAATATAATTAGAAGTTATGATTATAATTAGATAATTAGTTATTAGTTATATAATTTTCATTAAATTGGATAATTAGTAATAGAATTAGAAGTTAGCTAAATTAAAATTAAATATTTAATTGTTAATTATCAAATTATTTATTATAGTAATAATTATCAAGCACCCATGCAAATTAAATTCAAAACATATTTATTTTAATTTTAAAATGAACCAACGCCTTAAATCTTGAATTAAGTTGCCAAATAGTTTTCAAGGATTTATGAAGATTTAATATTTATTATACCAAACAGTTTTCCGGATTTAACAATAAAAAAGGGATTTACACAAGCTGATATGTGCTTAATTTCCAATATGGAAGTGAAATGTCATCTATTTGTGGTAGCTAAATTCCAAGAGAAAGTCAACAAGAATAGATTCGGATTTGATATTAGAAATTTGGGATAAGAAGAGTTGGATAATTGGTATATCTAATTTTCCTTCATTTCTGCATTTTATTTTATGATCTTTTACGGGCGGAATCATACTTGCTAGTTCATTTTGCGATTGAGTGTTCATGCAATTCTTAGCTCCCCAAGTTCTTTGTCCTTTCAGAATGGTTGAGCAATGTTCAAAGTCGTGGAACTAGGGGCTGTTGAGGGTAACTTTCATTTATGACTTTGTGGCTGTGATTTTGGAGTATATAGGACTACATAAACTTGCATGTGTTAGAGTTTGCATCCAAAACTTAAAAATAAGAATGTTAAAAAATAGGTGGAAGTATTGGTTGATCATTAACTTGTGTGAGATCAAAGAGATGGAGATTTGTTGTGGCTTAGGTGAGAGAGAGTGATGATACACTGAGAGTGTTTCTTATGGACTTGAGACAACATTCGGTTAGATTTAGGGTTTAGGGTAGTATGAAAAAAGAGAGAACTTGAACTTTTGTTACTTGTTGTATTGATAATGCGGATGAGGGTTCGACCATAGAAAAAAGGAGGAGAGATCATATTTCAATCACAATGCAAGTAGGTTTTATTAATTGAGCTACTTCCAACTTCCAATTGGCTTCAAAATGCTAAATTTTAACAACTTAACTGAATGTTGGATACAAATTAAAACAATAAGTTAAAGTAAAATTAGACAAGTGTTGTCATAAGCACTTATGATATAGTGCATAATGTCATTGCATCTTCCAAAACTTTCAAATATTGTTCCATTAGATCAATAGATATCTCATAATTATTATAACTAGGGGTGTCAATATTTGACACGACACGAAAATCCGACTCGAACCCGACCCGGAAATTTTGGGTTTGACTTGACCCGATTTCAAAACAGGTCGGGTTCGGGTTCCAGAAATCATCCCGTTTGATAAAACGGGACGGGTTGCCGGGTCAACCCTTGAACTCGTTTAAAATCAACTGCCCGCACTGCCCCACCTGCCCGCGAAGCACTAGCACCCGCCTGCGTGCACCAGTGCTCGCCTGCTCTACCACGCTGGCCCAGGCGCACCAGAGCTCTCCTGCACGCACCAGCGCGCACCGCAGCCCCCCGCTGCCACCCACGCGCTCGCCTGCGCACCCGCGCCTTGTGCTCGCCTGTGCGCCTGCTCGCGCTTGCCAGCGCGGCCACTCGCGCACCAGTTTCAGGTCAACCCGGCAATCCGTCGGGTAGGGTCCGAGTTCGGATGTCCGACACGTTTACCTACCCGGGTCAGGTTAGGGTCGACCCGTTTGAACCCAGGTCATTTCTTGATTCGAGCCGAACCCGACCCATGACCCGAAATTGACACCCATATAGCTGCCATGTTAGAGACTTCTAAACTTTGAAGGTATCGACTCCTCCAGCACTTGTTTGAAAATCATGATCAAAAGGAAGATGTCATCCACCTTAATAAATAATTGGAAAACTTTTTGGTCTTTTTTCCCCATTTGATCTTATATAGTCTTAGTGGAGATGTTAGAGGCATTACAAAATAAGTATTAGTTGAAACATTACACTCTTTGTTGGATGATCATTTTATTTTTTTAGTAATACTGAGGTTCATTAGGGATGGTTTTCTTACTGGTTTCTAAAGTAGTTTTTAGTATAAAATTTTTTAGTTTAAAATTTTTTTTTATTAAAAAATTACTTTAAAAAGTAGTAAAAAGCTGTTCCAAATGAAGCCAAAGTAGGAATAATCAAATATTTTCTACCAAACAACAAACTTATAATTAGTGTGCAAACAATTAGCAAATTTAAATGAAATTATAATAAAAAAATTTATTTGTAAGAGCTACTTCAATATTAGCATAAAAATATCACACAAAAAGTTTATAATCTGATTCATATATTATGTGGAGCTTTCAAAGAACCATACTTAGCTCATCGATCTCCTTTCATAATGAAATATCTATATATCAAATGAACTATTATTCTAATACAATTAGCCTTCAACTATTCCCAATAGTTTATATATATATTCATATTTAAATTGGACCTTTTATATTTAAGTTGTAAATGTATTAAATTTAGAAAGAAGATTATGTGAGGATATTATTATAAATATCAGGCAGTTAAAAATTATTTAAATAATCATGTATGAAGAATTTATATTATATTAATATTTTATTATTTTTACATTTATTTTAATACAAGCTGTATTGTTTGATATATATTTTTTCTTAAATTTATTTTCCTTTTGATTATTTCATTTTAGATGGTCTGTGGATTATGTATGCCTCAAACAAGAGAAATAGGCTTAGAGGTTGTTTGTTTGGTTGAATTGGAAATATAGTGTAAAATGAATGCAATTTATTTGAAATATTTTCAAATTGTTTTAAAGAATGTAAAATAAACAGATGTTTTTTTTTTACTTAAAGTAAAATAAATACAATATAAAGTTCAAAGATGGTGCTGCTCAGTGGAGGATTTGTGAGTGTACAAGTAGATATTCAAATGGATTTGTTTTTTTTTTTTACTTTATATATTTAATGTGTTTGCGGAACTTTAAGCCAATCACAGTCAAAACGTAGGTAAAACGCAAGTAAAGTACAATCAAAGCACAATAAAAAGTGTAACAAAAGAATAGTTAAAGCGCAGCTAAAATGCAACTAAAGCGCATGTAAAACACAAAAGAAAAATGCAACCAAAGCATAGTCCACGTATCATATTTTAAGTAGATGTCCGGACGTATCTCTACGTCCACACTCCGCACCTAATAATTTCTCGTTGGGAGGTGGCGGTGAGCGGAAACAATGATGATGAATATATGATGTATTTGAAAGAGAAGACTTTCAAATAAACTAAAAAATAAATTTAATATGTACTAATATTTATAATATAATTTTACTTTAAATTAAACACTAATATTTTTAAAATCTTTATATTTTAAATACTCTACACTCCTCTTTCCCATATGCGGTTCGCGCTATTTGCACCGAAAAGGCCAAAACCAAACCAAGAAGGAAGGGACCTAAAAGAGTCCGAAAAGACTCGCAAAACCCAAGTAAAACCCTAGCGCACGCAGGGAGAGGGGAGCGTTGGCGCCGTATCTCTCTACGTCGTGTGCCGATGGTGCTCTACCTCCTCTTCGAATCGGCCTCCGGGTACTCTCTCTTCCTCGCTCATGGCCTCGACGAGATCGGCCTGAGCGTGGATGCCATCCGCGAATCGGTTCTCGACCTTAGTCGATTCGGCAAGGTCGTCAAGCTTGTAGCTTTCAATCCCTTCTCCTCCGCACTCGATGCTCTCAACCAGTGCAACGCCGTTTCCGAAGGTTTTACTTTTTTAGCTCTAGCCTTAACCGTTGCTAATATTTTCATGTTGGAGGCACGTGATTCATGGTTTGATGATGCAGGTATAATGACGGATGAGTTGAGGAATTTCTTAGAGCTCAACCTTCCTAAGGGCAAGGAAGCGAAGAAGTCCAACTTCAGCCTTGGAGTCGCCGAGCCAAAGGTCGGGTCGCAGATCTTGGAGGTGACGAAGATCCCTTGCCAGAGCAACGATTTCGTCCTAGAGCTTCTTCGTGGTGTCCGGCTGCACTTTGATAGGTTAATCAAGGATTTAAAGGTTGGTTCTTATTGGGGCTCGGCGTTTGTGTTGATTTGTATTTGAAGTTTGTTTAATTTCTGCTTAAAGTTCCTCATTTGTGTTATTTTGTAGCCAAATGACCTGGAAAAAGCTCAACTTGGTTTGGGCCACAGTTATAGCAGGGCGAAGGTTAAGTTCAATGTCAACAGGGTGGATAACATGGTTATTCAGGCAATTTTTCTCCTTGATACCCTTGACAAAGATATCAACACTTTCTCAATGAGAGTGAGGTTTGTTAGACTTTGATGGTGCAGTGCTTTGAAATCTTATTGTTTTAGTCCTTTGTGTTTTGTACATGGTCTAATTGTTTTGTTTAGGGAGTGGTATTCGTGGCATTTTCCTGAACTTGTTAAAATTGTCAATGACAACTATCTATATGCCAAAATTTCAAAGTTTGTGGAAGACAAATCAAATTTGTCTGAGGATCATATTCCACAGTTGGCTGATATTGTTGGTGATGAGGAGAAGGCGAAGGAAATTGTGGAAGCTGCTAAAGCATCCATGGGTGAAAACTTTAAAAACCCTCTTATTTTATTTAGAACATCCGAGTTATTCTGCTCACTTTTATGTATTCACAGGGCAGGACCTGTCTCCAATTGATTTGATAAATGTCCAGCAGTTTGCACAGAGGGTTATGGATTTGTCTGAATATAGGAAGAAGTTATATGAGTATCTAGTTACAAAGATGAATGACATTGCACCGAATTTGACTTCTTTAATTGGCGAAGTTGTGGGAGCACGACTTATTTCTCATGCTGGAAGTCTCTCAAATCTAGCTAAGTGCCCATCTTCGACCCTTCAGATACTTGGGGCTGAGAAGGCGCTATTCAGGTTGCTATTTGAATTTTTCCATCTCTTTCTTATAGTTTTTGCAATCGAACAAAAGTTAAAAAAAAAATGTTTATTTAAGCTTCTTTATTAAAAAAAATAAATTGTCAAGGGTTGTCTTTTATGTTTCAGTTATGAAATTTGTCTGTTGGACTTGATTATTTAGATGTATTTCATGATTTAATGATGTTCCTTGATAAGTTTGTTCCTATTGTTGTAGTATATATGCATTTTGTGAAGGATATTGACCATAAAGTGTAAATGCTACCTCTAATGCTTTTTAGATTTCCTATCATTTTTGTATTACTTATCATCACTAATCTATTTCACCATTTTTGGTCTTCTAGAGCGTTAAAAACTAAAGGAAATACTCCGAAGTATGGGTTAATCTTTCATTCTTCTTTTATTGGGCGCGCTTCTGCTCGTAACAAAGGAAGATTAGCTCGTTACCTTGCAAACAAGTGTTCAATTGCTTCTCGTATTGATTGTTTTTCAGGCAAGCAAATCCTCATTGAAATTATTTTTCTTTAAATGCTTATATATTTAAGTTGCATTTCTCATATTTGACACATTCCTAAATTTTTTTCAGATATGAATTCCACCATTTTTGGGGAAAAGCTACGGGAGCAGGTTGAAGAGAGATTGGACTTCTATGATAAGGGAGTTGCACCACGCAAGAATGTTGATGTCATGAAAGCTGCCATTGAGTCTACATTACAAAAGATTGAGGAACAAGGTTCGTGTTTGTCAGTTAATAAAATTTCTTACAATTAAATTTATTTATTTTACACGTCAAAGTGCAACTGCCTTTATTTGCAATTACTATTGTTTGTAGCATCTTGTTAGTGCAATACTAATTTGATTTCCAATATGATAAAGAGGTGAGATTGAGCCAATTTAACATTGAATCTATATTTACTCAGTCAAATTATAAATTGCTCGATATTGGCTCATGGATCATATGCATTTCGTTTTGATCTAGCTATGATTGATTTTGTTTTATTATGAGTTTGCTCGAGTGAATTGAGTTTCATTTGACTATTTGAGCCAATTGGAAATACAAAGTAGTAGTTATTTATAGAGAGTTAGTGACCCGTCAATAAATATTACAATATGGATGTTCTACACGTTGGCACATGTCATATTTAAAAAATTCCATTAATGAACCTTCAATTTAAATATCAACTATTAGCATGTTAGCACAAACATTTTGGGGGATCTTACCAAACTCTAGTTGTAGGAACATGAAGGCAAAAGCGGAAAGCCAAAAGCCCCATTCTTCTATTTTATAGCTCGGATTAGTTTTGTTCGATTATGTGATGGATTGTGTGAATTTAGAGTTTCATTCGACTAGTTGAGCCAATTAAAAAAGCAAAATAATAGTCATTCTTAGAGGGGCAATGACTCAATAAGGAAACAGAAAAAACATATATAATGTAAACACTGGTATGCTTATAGTTATCTTCAATCTAAATATTGTAGGGAAACACCTAACTATCTATCAGTTTGTTGTAAATATCCACAATGGTCCCTAATTAAGGTGTGCTCATTTTACTCTCAGACATTTTAGGTGTTCAATTTACTCCTTTAATTTGGTCCTACCATTGACTTTGACATTTCTTTGGATATAAATTGGAGGGGGGAATTTTCCATGGATGCATTTTGAACTTTGTAGGGTCAATCTCACTACTTTATGCTTGCTTAAATTAATGAGATTAACTCTCAAAAGTTTAAAAATGCCTTTGTAGACAATCTCTCCACCAATTTATCTTTCTAATAAGTGAAGAAGTTGTCCATAGGGACCAAATTGGGTCGACATTGGTAAGTTGGACTAAATTGAATGCCATTAAAAGTTTGGGATTATAGTGGGCACACATAATAATTCTGGGGATTATTTTGATCATTTAATTTGCTAGTACGTTAGCACAAGCGTTTCAGGTAATCTCACCAAACTCCAATTACAGAAACAAAAAAGCCAGAAGCATAAAGCCAAATATCCTATTCTTCCCTCTTCTTTTGTTGTCTTCCAAGAAATCAACGTTCATTGAAGATGCGAGTGTGAAGGAGAGTAAATTGAATGGGAGAAGGTATGAAAGAAGCCGAGCAGTGAAAAACTAAAGGACCTTCTCCTCCTAGGATGTGAGAATAATCTTACCAAGTTTTGATAAAAACTAGCGTGCCAACGGGCCAAGAATGAAGAAGGAATGGCCAATGAGGAAGTAGATTTGATTTAGTCTTAGCTGGTTAGTGATGAGAAATTGTGGAATAATGGGAGGAAGATCGTTGTGCTGCTTTTATAGGACTAGCGTTCAGTTATAAACTAAGTCATACATTTAAAGTAAAAAATGAACGAATGGTTACTATCAACCCATGATACAGAAGAACTGGAAAACACCATCAATGAACATTCAATCTGAATATTGTAAACCTAGCTATTAGTATGTAGCACAAACAGGAAACAAAAAACCAAAAGCAGAAAACAAAAATCCCAATTATTTCCCTCTTCTTTTATCCTCTTCCAGAAATCAAGGTTTTCAGAAGATATGACCTGGAAGGAGACGAAGATAGATAGGAGAAGCTGAAAACGAAGAAGCTGAGAGCTGAGAACGTTAAAGAATGGTCTCGTGTATTTGTGATGCAATGCAACAAGTCAAAGAAGGAAGAAGAATATAGACGAGGGAATGATGAAGATTCCATTTCTCTTCGATTGTCTTGCGCTGGCTCTCCTTGCACGTTTCCCAAGTTGCGAGGATTCTAAGAGAAAAAAAGGCACTAGTTTTGTTCTTTTTCAGATAAAATTCCATATCAGCTGTGGTGGTTTGCTCCCTCGGGTTTATTGATCTGTGGGCATATGGGTCTTTTCCGGAACGGAAATTGCATCAAAACCGGCACTTGCCACTTACCGGAGAGACGTATTATTGAAGTACTCTAAAAAAAGGAAGAGTAGATTTCATCTTGACCTTGATGTGACAGGTCTTGCATAGTATTTGCCTAACGATGGAAAATTGGGGTTTTTGGGTTATAATCCAGGCCATACATTTAAGTAAAATTACTCTCTCACTGCTGGATATTGATATATTCTTTTTAATTATTTTATATATATAGTGGCTCTTTCTTTTTTGTTTTTTTTTTTCATGTATATCACCATTTAAGTTGTTCTTCAAAATAGGTGGTGAAAAGAAAGACGCAGAGGAGCCTTTTGCAAAGAAAAGAAAGAAGAATAAATCCAAAGGGGAGGTCCAGGAAGTGGAGCCAATGGAAGAGGATAAGCCTTCTAATGTGGTAAATGTATATGCATCTGCTGATCTTGGAATTGATAAAAAGAAGAAGAAAAAGAAGCACAAGGATGTGGATGAAGTGGAAGTTACCGTTAAAGAAGCAGTGAATGGGACAATTAGCCATGATACTGACCAAAACAAAACTGCTAAGAAGAAAAAGAAAAATCGGGAAGAGGTAAATGCTGGTGATATGGAAATGGCCACTGAAGGTAAGAAGAAAAAGAAGAAAAAGGGAAGAGCTGAACCTGATGAATGACTCTTTTCTGGAGAAGCTTGAAATTCATTATCTTTGAGAACCTCTGAACACCGCAGCTTTTTGTTTTTGTTCTTCTTTGAAATTAATTCCAGTTTATTGTTGTATTATTTCCGCAGAAATTTTAGCTAATTGTGCCTCTCAAGTTCTACAAATTTTTTGCTTCAATTGAAATCTAAGATGAATTTTTGTTTTGCATTTACCACCTTTCTGTGTTTCAGCATTGCTATAATGGAGTTTTCTTTCATCCATGATTCCATCCATGATGAAACCAACTTGGAGTCCTGAACAATTAAAGGTTTCTTTAAGATATTTGAATATTCTATCTGTATAGATTATATCATTCTATTTGTAGAGGATACTAAACTATTTTAGTAAAATTTAACTGTTGCAATTTCCGAGCAATGATAACTGCTGCATTGTCATCATATTATATTGTCATGTCGTTGCATGTTAAGAGTTCTTTTTAGACTTCGGGTGCTACAACAATAACAATAATATTAAGTCTTTGTTCCACTATGTGGGGTCGGTTATATGAATTTTTTTTCCATCGTGTTATGTTAAAAGTCAAATTCTCATTTAAATCTAATAAGAAATATCATTTCTAATATTTTCTAACCAAAATTTTTTAGGTTTATCTTTATTTTTTTAACATAAGTCAAATCTAATATCTCTATTTTCTTAACCGGGTCATTGGAAAGCTGCCATTGTATTTGACCAAATCATCTAAGGTGATTTTCTCTAATCTTATCTTTCACTTAAGCTCTAATTATTTATGAATTTTCTAGACTTTTTTGGCACTGCTTAGTAAGCTGATAGGAGTAAATTTACTATAATTTTTTTTTTTTGCTGAAAGAGCTCATTCATAATTATGCAAGATATATAGGTTTCAATATAGATTTCAGTCGTGAAATAAGCAAGGTGGAGTCAGCCTATTTTTTCTATTTAACATGGGAGCCTCCTCCAGAGATTGTAACGTGCGGAGTTCAGAGGCAAAGAATCGATTGATTTTGTGATTGTAAATAGTAAAAACATAGTAAAAATGCATTGTTGAACAGTAAAAGCGTAATGGTGAATAATAATTGTACTTTTACTGCTCAGTCACAAAATTGAACAATTATCTGTGTCCGGATTCTGCACGTAATAATCTCTCCTCTGAGAACATGACTGGTTATCATTACTAGGTGTAGGCATGAGATTTGGAATTTTTACTAGTGGGTATACATTGATAATTTTAAAAAAGTGTTTCTTGTTTTTTCCTTTGAGCTTTAGATTGAAACTGATAGTTAAATATTATGAAATAATTTTTTTAATATATATGTAATTAAATAATCATTTATCCAAAAATCTCTCAAATATATAGAATGCCCTTGTAATTGTTGTTGCAGCAATTAGTAATATAAAAAAATAAAAATGCTAAAGAATAAATATTATTCTTCATGGTATCTTCTAATTTTTGTGCAAGTTTTTCAATTCCCTTCAAATTTTATGTCAATGATAAAATTTTCAAGTTGATTGTTCAATACAATAAATTTCAAAAGATAAGAATGAAATGTTGTTTGTCGCAAATATTTTAGAAAGTTTCATCGACTATTAGAACGTTCATATTTATCATGAATACGAAATAATAAACCTTGGTACAAATGCAAGCATACCCAATTAATTCTAATATATGCAAATCTAACGTTTTATTCTTGATTAATCAGCTAGGGCTTTATTGTCCTACTTCGTTATTTGGTAAAGGCTACGTAGTTAGCACATCTCCAACCGAACGTCATTCGTCCGTTTGTAGCTCCGGCGAGTGTCAACTTGAAAGACAAATGAAAACATAATTTTGTGTTTTATCTCAGCAGTGTACAATGCGAAGCTAATATTGACGTCGCACTATTCAGAAACCCAATTTTGATGCTCCTCTTTTGTCTCCGTCGGAACCATATTTCAGCACTATTGCATACTAAAAGTTTACAATAATAAATTAAGAGAGTTTTGAGTCTAAGATCCAACATAAAATTTAATATTTCTCTTTAAAAACATGGACATGTTCTTTAGTTGTTGGCCTGAAGATCAGCCAATATATTAAAGTTCGAAGAGGATTGCAGTTAATGTTAGCACATAATTGACTGCTACAGAATAATAACAACGAACATAAGCTTGATCTAATCTATCTGTTGTTGTATCTAGCTGCAAGCTACATATTTTCATTGCAGCTGTTTGCTCTTCCCAAAAGCATCATTAAGCTTTCAAGTATGAGATATCAATATCAGAATTTCGGTTCAACATACTTCCCTGTGAAAAATGCATAATAAAATATATATCAAATACGGATCTCATTTAATTAAGTTTGAAGCACAAAAGATAATTAAAACCAAAGTCAATGAGAAAATGATACCTCATACAAATCCAATAAGGCCAAAGTCTCTGCAATTGAGAGTTCAAAGCAACATCTGGTAACATAATAATTGTTGCGTCTTGGAGTGTTCGCGGCAGTTGAGAAATATAAAGTTTAACGTCCTAGTTTTGTACGAAGTCCAACAAAAAGACAGATAAATAGTAGGGGGCGGAGCATTCATAAGAGACACTAGAGTTTTTACATGAAAATTCTAGAAAATGGGAAAAACCATGGGGCCTTGCCCAGTTTAAATGAATCCACTAATGTTTACAGTCGATTAAAAGTGAGGCTCTTTCTTGGGGGGAAAGGCCTTGACTTAATGTAGCTAATGTACATTTATATAGAGCGTATTGCATGGTGGGAGTTGGAGGAATCAGTGCTAACATGTTCGTTTGGTCGGCAGGACCATAGTCGACGAGCGATGTAAGTTGGAGGACCATAGTCGGGCGACGGTGGTCAAAAAGATCATAATCGGGCAACGGAGGTCAGAAAGATCGTAGACGGACGACGGTGGTCAGAAGGACCGTAGTTGACTAGCAATGAATGTCAGAAAGACCATAATCATGTGACATTGGTTGGAAGGACCGTAGTCGTGCGACAGAGGTAGAAAAGTCCATAGTCTGTGGGCAACGAAGGCCAGAAAGATTATAGTTAGGTGATGGTGGTCCGAAGGATCATAGTCGGTGGGCGACGAAGGTCAGAAAGAGCGTTATCGAATGTTGGGGTTCGGAAGGACCGTAGTTGGATAACAGTGGTAAAAAATGATCGTAGTTGGCGGGTAACGGAGGTCAGAAATATCGTAGTCGGCGGGCAACAGAGATCTGATTGGACCATAGTCGAGAGACGACAGTAGTCTGAAAGACCATAGTTAGTGGGCTTCAGATGTTAGAAAGACCGAAGTTAAGCGACGATGGTCGGAAGGACCGTAGTTGAATGATGGTGGTCGGAATGGACCATAATTGGCAGATGACGGAGGTCTGATTGGACTGTAGCCAGGTGACGTACAGTGGTCGGAAGGACCATAGTTGGCAGGCAACAAAAATCGGAAAGATCGTAGTAGGGTGACGACCACTATAAATTTGTTGAAATCGGAGTTTAAATGATCAAAGATTAAATTTCAGAAGTTTCCAACTCAAATTTGCCTTCAGAGCGTGCATGATCAAGATTAATTTTTGATTATATCTCAATAATGAGGTAAAATAGGCCTGAATGCATGCTCTTCAAGGAGCTCGCAGATCTTTCTGGGACGAATCCTCACTTGTGCAGGAAACATAGACTCCCCTTTGCACTTGAAATCTTTCCAGGTTGTTGGATCTATGTTAGAACCCCCAAAACTTGCAGCTTCGAAAATTCCATGAAGCCGACGAGTTGTGTAGTTGTAAAGGAAAAGAGGTAATCCTGGAGTAATTGCTCGGACAGAGTCACAGAATCTTCGAGGCAAACAAAATAGCTGATTCTTAAGATCTTCCTTCCTAGTATCATTGTGGAAATTTTTTTTTGGGACATTTGAACCATTAAGAGAAATCCATACACACATCACGTACAAAAGCTTTAAATCCAAGTCCTCTTAATTTGTAGCCAACGCCTCCAACTAATGAACCAAGATGAGTTGCATGTTGGGCAAAATTTAAAATAGATACTATTCAAAATTAAATAAATTAATAAAATACTTAAAAAAAGTCAAAATCAATCGTTAAATGGGCGATTTTGATTAATAATAAATCGCTCGTTTAATGGACGACTAAAAGTGCATTTATAATTAAAGGCTCATCAGTGTTGATGGCATTGGATTCGTTTTTTTTTTTTTTTTTTAACCACCAACTTTATTGAACCAGAAAGATTACAAAAAGAAGATCCTAGAAATAGCCACATCAGAGGCTTACAATCAAAAAAGCAAAAGGGCCCCCCAGAATAATAAGGTTGAAACCAACGGACTCAGACCAGCATCAGGTTGCCAGGGCTTGGCCATCCACTGGTAAAAAACAAAAATGGCATTGGATTCGTGACTTTCATTGTGAAAGTGAAATTATTTACTATTTGTTTTTAGAGAGACATTTATTTCTTATCACATTATAATAAGTGCTTATACTTAACGTTAAAAATGAAAGAAAGTAAATAGTTTAGGGTATATTTAAATTATAAAATTTTTTATTTAAATATTTTTGATTTTCTATATCCTTTAACTTAATTATTTCCAAAGATAATACAAAATAACTTTAGAGGAAGTGTAATTTGATTAAAATCTAATTGTAACTTACTACATTTTTAAATTTTAGAATATATTTCAAAAAATTAAGTGAGGTTTATATTGAATTATCTAATAAATACTTATTTTTACTTTTTGTTGGAATTTATCGACAACCAATATATGTCGGTGAAAATAGAAATAAAATCAAACTTTCTCTTAAATTAACTAAAATAGAGCTTAACTTGTATTCAATGAATACTTTGTTGCTCTTTTCTACACTAAAGAAACTAAGGCATCGTTTCGTTTGGGCAGTTTTCTTAATGCTTTATAAAATAATTTTCTAGCATAAAAATTTTAATTCAAAAAATTTTTATACTAAAAATTTACTTTAGAAAACAGTAAAAAGTCACCCGTTTTGTTTGAGACAATTTTCTTTATGTTTTCTAAATCAATTAACTTTGTGGTATAGACATTTAAAAAATAAATAAATAAATAAATAATGTTAAATACCTGCTCTGAGCTCTAAGTAGTCTGATTGATCTCATAATTTTTAGATTTATTTATGAATAAAATACATACCAAGATAATTAATGTTATAATAATTTCAAAATAGATATACGAATTTTGAGCAGCTTTCTGACTACTTATTAATCAGCACATTCGGACACAAATTTTTTCTTTTATATATTTTTATTAGTTAATTAACAATCTGGCACTTTTTTTTTTTATTGCTGAGCAATAAATATCATTATTTGATTTAAATTCATGAGCTTGGAAAAATTATGTTATTCCCTATGTAATAAACAACCAATCATTTCACATTCTGCACCTTTTCGCTTTCTAATTTTCAATTCTCTTACCCTTTAAAAAAAAAAATCTTATTGTTTCGAACAGAAACATTTACGGTGATAAAGAAGTAGAGAGTTTAATGTCTTAATTTTATATGAAGATTCATCATATATACATATTAACGAGAAGTAATGGTGTAATATAAAAAACACATTAGTTTTTTTTAAGTTGAAGATCCCTTTGGCAGGAATCTAGCATAAATCTAAGTGCTCAAGTTAGGAGTCAAGTTAATGTTGATGACGTGCATTGATTTTACTGTAACATTATGCGTTGAAATTATTAGCGATGGTAGATGATGAAGTCGGTGAAATTATTATGCGTGTTCACCGAACGTCATCTGGAGGCCAATCAACACACATCACAATATCACATCACCAATTTATTGTGTACTGTTACTGTGTACCGCTATGTATCGAGTGACGTGGCACACCCTGATTGGCCTCTGGATGGTCCAATGACTACACGTAATAATTTCTCATAAAGTCGACGGCGCCAAAATAGCCCTACAATAATAATCATAGTATTGTAAATGGATGGATCATAATCACAAGATAGAGGTTGAGAAACTTTATTAAGGTGTCCTTATAAAACTAAATAATGAACTTGTTGTTTAATAATCTCATCTAGTTCACCATTGCAAGATAAAATAGAACTTAATAAATATTTTTTCTAAGTATTTTACTCAACATTTAGAACACAAACTTAACTGCTCTCCATATTACCA
The DNA here is from genome assembly GCA_022539455.1 of Dendrobium nobile. Classification (NCBI taxonomy): domain Eukaryota; kingdom Viridiplantae; phylum Streptophyta; class Magnoliopsida; order Asparagales; family Orchidaceae; genus Dendrobium; species Dendrobium nobile. Next base: position 71,884,278 of record CM039723.1, read on the forward strand.
TTGTTCAAGCAATCGATGCAATGTTAGAAAATAAGACAACTCATCTTGATATGTTGGTTGGGAGCTTAGGCTACCTACTAAGAGGTCTTGAGTTCGAGTATTATGTAATGCAATGTGTGTGTAAGTCCGTCTTAATTGACCTAAATGTCCCAAAGAAAATATTAGAAAATAAAGTGCTATTTTAAATACAATAAAAGTAGAGTACCCGCATAATAATGAAAAGAATACGTACAGTAGAGGCAGATTAGGCACCCGAACATGAAAGTTTATTAATAAAATCTGATTTTTGAGTTAATAGCTAATTAATTTAAGATTACTAATTACTTAGGCCATTTAGATTAGTTTAAATATCAGACTGAATTTACCGTCAAATTAAATATGAATATTTTATTTAAAAATTTCACGCTTTATCTTGTCCTAATTAGTCTAATTTAACTAAACTTTAAAGATTGCGTACGATTTAAAATTAATTAATCCGAATATAATTACCTGAACTAAAACTGTTTTTTAATAAAAAACTAAATAAGTACTAATGACCCAACCCCAAATGAGTCGGCGTTCTGCTTGTGAAGGTTGTTGACCGTTACGAAATAGGCGGAAAAAATAAAAATTCGAAAAGATTCGGAATATACAAAATCTTAAAAAAGGAAACCCCATCCTCTATATAATGAACTGTTGATCCGTCATTAATTAGTGAAGAAGAGTCTGCTTGTTTCCTAATTCCTTCTGAAATCCTCCTTCTGCTTCAGCGTCTGCAAAAGATTGAGAAATCTCCACTTATTCCTCTAAAGAGCACTAAAATCGCTTCTGGTAAGCAATCAGATCTCCTTCTAGCGTTTGGCATTGGGGTTTTGAATCTGATTCCCACTTCAACTGAAGCATTTCTTCTTCAGTTCTCAGTTCTTCCTTCTAATATTTTTTCCTTCTGAATAGTACTACATACAGCTTGATACTTCCACTATATATAATTTTGATTGCCGATGCATAATCTGATAAAAGTTAGTTTCTATGTTTTTTTTTAATGAATTTCATGTCAAGTTTCTTAATTTTAAAATAAAAGTTTTGGGATTTATCATAAAACATATCACAGTTTTACAAACTGGTTTTTCTCAATCTTTCATCTTTGTTATCTTCTTCAAACTCGGAGCAAAGCTAATTTTCTTTTTTCGAGTGTTCACTTTTCGTTAGGGTTTTGACCCCTCTAGAGAGTTCTAAAATCGCTGTTGCTAAACACGAGGGTTTTGATCTGATCTTCATTTAGCGTTTTGCATTAGGGTTTTGAGTCTCATTTCTTCTTGACTCATCAATTCTTTCTCTACATGTTCGACACTTCCATTAGAATCTATGATCGTTGTTGACAATGAGATCGTTTTTTTTTGTTGTTTTTTAAAATAATTTTTTTTCCTATAAAATATTTTTTAAATTAAATAATTTATACTAAAAAACTGATTCAAAAAATAATAAAAAAATTATCTCAAAGAAAGCCATAATCTATAGAGTGCAGAAGATGATTAAATACAAACAAGTTTTACTATAAACATAGATTTGAAGAGCTTAGGTGTTAAAAGAAAAAAAAAACACAGTACTTTTTCAAAAAAATTTTAAACATTGATATTCTTTCTCTATTTCTCACTTCATCCCGGAAATAAAAAAAAAAAAACATTTTGTCAACAGCTTATTTTTCCTCAGTATTATATATATATGATAAATGAGGAAAGATAATTTCATATATTTATGTTTTATTTTCTTGTCAATGTCAAGTAGTTTTAAGTTTAATTAATATTTATTTATTTACTGCAGATAAGAAGATGGAGAACAGCCTCTGGCAAATGGGTCCTGAATTTCGACCAGAAGAGTACCCCAAGGTCTCAGAGGATCGCCAATGGTCTGTTGTTACTTCCAAACTGGCAAAGATGACAAAATCAAAGGGCGAGCAGATCAAAAACTCCGATTATCCTCTGAACATTGCTGAGACCCAACCATGGGAAAAGCTTTATTTCCTAGAAGATGCCATTTTTGAGAACCTGCTGATGAAGATGATGAATGAAGCTGCAACAAACACTCCATTCAATGTGGAAAACTCCATGAACTCCACCTGCGATAAAAGCGATGCAAATAATGTAAAAATCATAAATGGAAACAATAAGAACTATAGAAAGCATTTTAAAACATTGCCTTCAACTGAGACGCTGCCAAGGAATGAGATTCTCGGGGGTTATATTTTTATCTGCAACAGTGATACCATGAAGGAAGATCTTAAAAACCAGCTATTTTGTTTGCCTCCAAGATTCCGCGACTCTGTCAGAGCCATTACTCCAGGATTACCTCTTTTCCTGTACAACTACACAACTCGTCGGCTTCATGGAGTTTTCGAAGCTGCAAGTTTTGGAGGTTCTAATATAGATCCAACAGCCTGGAAAGATTTCAAGTGCGAAGGGGAGTCTATGTTTCCTGCGCAAGTGAGGATTCGTACTAGAAAGATCTGCAAGCCCCTTGAAGAACACGCATTTAGGCCTCTTTTACATCATTATTATGGCAACAGATTTCGCTTTGAACTGTCAATTGCAGAGACCTTGGCCTTGTTGGATTTGTATGAGGTATTTAGTTATCTTTTGTGCTTCAACGTTAATTATATGTATGAGATAGATATTTGATATGTATTATATAATGTTTTTGTTACAGGGATGTACGCGGAACTGAAAATCTGATAGTGATATCTGATACTTAAAGCTTCATTATGATGCTTTTGGGAAGAGCAAATATTTGTAATGAAGCAAGTAGCAAGATACAACAAACAGAAAGATTAGATCAAGCATATGTAGTATTATAAGTATGTACGTGCACCTTATTGAAGGTCTTAGATTTTGTTTCATTCGATCTTCATTTAGTTGTCTTCTATCATCTATAGGATTTTGCATTGTTTCATGTGATACTTAATAAAATGATTGTCTCACTTTTATTGATCATGGATGAAATGTTTTCTTGGGCTTCGTTTGGGACATCTTTATTATTATTTTACTTTTTAAATTGCAACTATAGCTTTTATTTGGCTACTATTTTTTTACTGCTTTAATTTTTTTTTTTTTTTTTGAGAAATGAAGTTACTTTATACGATAGTTTTAATAAGCTACGAATCATTTCACGTTGGGTTCCCTTTCACTTTCATGCATGCCTTCAATGGATCTCATCGGTTCCAAAAAAGAAGTCTAAATAGCTTTTTAAAGTATCAGAGTATCGCAAGCCGTTTTTTTTTTTTTAAGGGAAAGTTAAGAGCAAAGCCCAATTTCCATTAAATGAAAAATAGTTACAAGAGAAGAGATTGTGTAAAAAACAATCAAAAGCAGATAACTATGAAAAAAACTGTAAGGAAAAATTAAGAGCAAAAGCTCCAGCTCAACAAAAAGGTGTAATAAAGAACACACACAAAACGAGCTGCAAGAGACTAAAACTTTGTTTGGGCCGGCCGGCCTACTAAAAAGAAGGCATAAAGACAGCATTAATTAGCAGCGGTTTTTAAACTGCTGTTATATGTCACCTATAGCAGCGGCTATAACCGCAGCTACAAAAATAAAAAAAATTTATCATATTTTTAACTGCGGTTTAAACCGCTGGCTTTAAACCCGGTTTAATCTTCTAGTTGCCTACTCCATTTAACAGATTTGTGCCCTAGCCGCTCTCACATCGCGTGGATACATGCCAGACGATTGACGCCGCTCTCACATCTCCCCTTCTCACCCGTGATTTTTGGACTTTTCACGGGCGCCTACGTCGAGGAACTACCGGCGTAGCTCCATGTTTGTCCATTCCGGTGAGTAAGAAAATATAGAGTGGTAATCTAATAAGGTTAGCAGATACTCTTTGCGTGAGCCCTTCAAAAACGAAAGAAAAAACCCTTCAAAAACTAAGAACCATTTCCTTGCATATGTTGGAGGTAAGGCTCACGTTGGTTCTTATTCCAACTTCTTTGTTTTCATTTTTTTTATGCATACACATATCAAGATGTGATAAGCAAATCTTGCTTGAGAATGGCTTTGAGTTTGGAGCTTTACATACAAAATGTTTTGCCAAACTTCAGTTTTAAAAAAAAAAGAAAGAAAGCTCAAGTGTTTTTTTTTGTCTCGTTTTGCTTTTCAGATTGTTAATCTTGTTCTACCTTTTAAATTGACGACAGCTTCTTTGACTCCTCCAAGAACGCACACCAGGTGTTCGATCATTTGCTAACCATACAAATATATTTCTGGCAGCATCCCCAACTTAACCTTCAGGTATATGTATTAGAAATTTATTTACTTTTGTATTTGATTCTCTTTTTTTGATGAAATTCCATCTGTTCATTTAATTTTTTACTTGAATCAAGAGTTTGAATTACAGGTTATACATACACAAGTATCACCAAACATCCAATGACAAATTATGATAATTTATTCATCAAAGATTGAAGTTAGAGAAGCGCATCAAGGCAGAGGACTGGGCTAAACACAAGGATGGACAGATCTTTAATTTTAAGTTTTGGTCATTGAATCTTATTTCAAATCAATTCTTGAGGTGCTGGAACAGCCGCTGTTTAATCCAATGTCGATCGTAGGGAAGAAAAACATAAATAGAGTGATCAAAGCTTCAATTTGGACATAATAAGATGTAATTATATTTGTATAGTATTTTATTGATATTTGTAATTTGATAACAAATTTGTTTTTGTTTTTTTTTTTGCATAATATTTTTTTTTAATTTATTCTATCTTTTAGCAGCGGTTTTAACACCTACAAAAAACACTGTTATAGCATTCCTACAGCAGCACTCATGAAACCGTTGCTGAAGCCTTTGCAGCGAACGCAAATACAGCGGATTTGCAGCGGTTTTTAAACCGATGCAAATAAATTACTAGTGTTTAAACCGCTGCAATAGGTCACAAAAAGTGCTACGAAAGCTTATTTTTTTAGTAGCGGGACGGCTTTTTTACGGCTTTCTAAAACGAAGTTTTAGTACAATTTTTTTTCTTTTTTACTAAAACTCCTTTTTAGAAAGCAATAAAAAAGCCGTCCCAAACGAAGCCTAAGATAAAAAAAAGGCCAAATAAAAATCTGGCATCCGAAAATCAAGAAAAGAAAATTTCCAAGTTCTAAGAAGGCTCAGAACACTCTCATTGCAACAATCAAACACCAAGGTTGCAAGTACTGCCTTCATCACTGTGGGCTCTGAAAATTCGGCCCCAGCCTCCGCCCGCTGTGTTGCTTTTCTTCGGTGAGGGGAGTTTTAACGGAATAAGTTCCGGGGTAAATTTTAAGAGGCTGATGGGTTTGTAGATAAGACACTACACAGAGATTTCACCCTCATTTTGCGAGGACTTTATGATCTGAATTCTAGTTTTCTATAGGCGCAAGCCCATATAGTTAATTACCACTCTCGATCACGAGAGAGAACTTTCGATTAAGACTAGTCGTCGATGAATACATCATATCCATAGATACGCGATATTTGACATATAGTAACAACATTGAGCTTGAGAATTGGAAAGTTTGAAGGTTTGAGAATTTGAAAAAATTGATATTTAAAACAGAAATTTCACCATCTTTGACTTAAAGCGGATGGTGGGGTAATGGATAATGGACCCGATCAAGATCCCATGGTTCCGTCGTCCTGAGCCATCATGGTCCCTGGTCTACTTAGACATAGGAGGTGGTCGACCCAACCTGACAGAAGGATCCTTGTCGGCAGCCATGGGTTGCTTCGTCTAAGGGATCTTTATAGACCTGGGGGGGAATATTTGTCTAATGAGATAAATTTGAATCCACATTAGCTACCAAAGAGCTTTGTGCCCTACCAATTATATCATATTGATTCCTATCTTAAGGATTTGATGCCACTAAGGAGCATATTTGTCATGCCCCAAGATCTAACTTGGAAAGAATGTCAATCAATTACTCAAACAATTTATCAGAGTTATCTAAAACCTTCAATTAACAGTCTATCAAACATCTATGAAATTTAAAACATCAATATACAAGTCGATTCAAACTCAAAAGATCATGTACAATACTCAGGAACTACACTACAATCACCAGTTCTGAAATCTATCCTGAGTACAAAAGAATCACTATCAATCAAAAGACAAAAACCTGAAGATCTGGATCAATTCCTATCTTCTGCTCCCTTGCCCTGACCTGAAAATTCAACCACATATAATGAGCTTTACAAAGCCCAGCAGGTCACCTAATACCTATAACTGAAATCAAAGCACGGCTATGCTATCAATATGCATGTAAGTCAATCACAGTCAATCAAATCTATTTCAGTCAATGGTCAATGAATCGGTGCAATACGGAAATCTATAGTCAATAAAACCAGTCAATGCAGCAGCAGGCAAATCAATAAATCAAGCTCGATCAATTCAAATCAATCTCGAAGAAATCCGTACACAGAAGAAAATCAGTCAATCCGTCAAATCAATCAAATCGTCGAATCAATCAATTCGATAAATCAATCGCTATCAAATCAAATCAATACGGTCTATCAGTAATATCTATAAGCGATATCAATAAATCCATAGGCAGTAGTAACAATGAATCTATAAGCAGAAATCAATGAATCTATAAACAACAGTGTCAATGATTCTATACTATTCATGTCCATGCTATCAATGCAATATCTATATCAATCCATTTCTATATCAATGCTCAATGTCGATGTACATCAATCAATCAGTGAAATCAATGAAATCGTACGATCTAGTAAATCCAATCAAAGTCGATAAAGCAGGAATCTATAAAACAATGAATCTATAAATCAATACAGTAAACATGTAATTCAATACTATATACTGGACAAGTAAAATCAACTGGTCATGTTGCTGTTGTAGAATCCGTTGCTGTTGTAGTACGTTGGTCTATCAATAAGAGTCGTCACTCTTTTTGCCCGTCGGCCGCCCGTCGGCATATAAACTCCTTATAACTCCCAATCGTTATATCAATGATCAATGGTTTAAAGGAAAGCCCGTCGGCCCACCATCCTGTACAGGTCAATATCAATCTTCACCAACGTTCAACCAGGTTCCACTTGGGTTCCAGTATCAATAGTCAATCAATAATCAGTTCAATAAACAATCCATAATTGATGTAATAATCAATATTAAATCAATCCAATACAATCATATCAATAATCATACACATCTCAATTCAATCTATCAATTCCAGAAAATTCGGAAATCATACGAAAATCGGGCAGCGTAACGGCAGTCGGTCAAATTTACACAAAAATCCTGCAAAAAGACATAATTTCCAAATTCTACCAAATTACAACAGAATATCTATAACAGCAATGCAAGACTATTGTTCTATAGAAATCAAATCAAATCAAGTCCTGATATTTTTCTATTTGATAAAAATCGCGTAGAATCAATTCCGACCGGTAAAATCGTCGTAGAAAATACTCAAATCGTGTGTCATAATCATATCTATAACATACCAAAAGTTGTGCGGTGAAAGTTGTGTCAAATCAAAATCACGTCGAAAAGTCGACTACGAAAACACAAAACAGATCACAACTCGGTCAAAACTCAATATCTTTGAAAACAGAAATAGGGTTCGGAGTCCTTACCACGAGATCTTCACTTTTTCCAACAGCGACGTCGGACGAAAAGCGCTCCGCGGCCTCCAAAACCAGGTTTCCTCTTTTTCCTTTTCTCTTTCTCTCTCCTCAAAATAGATATTTTGTGTTAAAATGATTTTCTCTCTCCTCAAAACGAGCTGATTTACTCATATCATTAAGCAGATCGGCCCGGCCGATCGCCAAATCGTCCCGGGACGATCAGACCAAAAAAATCGTCCTGGACGGTTCCCAGGACTATTTTCAGGCCAATATTTTCTACAGTACAGATCGGCCTGGACGATCCCACTATCGTCCCGGACGATTCTGAGAGGAAAATCCAAATTAGAGAGGAACAGGAAGGGAACGAGGTCTCACAATCTCCCCACCTTAGAAAAATGTCGTCCCGACATTTCCCTACAGGTACGAGACAAAAACAACGCAAAACAAATCGATCCAAATCCAAATCAAAACTCGTCGAAATCCATACAAACACACAATGCAATCAATCACATATCAATATGCATGATCAAATGTCAATATCAATTGGTTAGTCAAATCAATCTTACCAGTAGAACTTTCTGTACGTTGTTGATCTGCATGATGCTGTAGATTGTAAACACGTGGCACCACTGGAGGAAGTGCAGGAGGTCGTGGCGCAACTGTCTCTCTCTGATCTCTGACAGCTCTATCATCTATCCGGTTCCCTGATCTCTCACTGTAAGTCCTCGGGCCAACAGTCCTCTGCTGTCCTGAACCCGTGCCAGAATCAGTCCGTCCACCCAGTCCTTTCTGAGGACAATCTGGTGCTCTGAGCCCTTGCTGTCCACAGTGAAAGCACTGCCCCGTTAACAGGTAGCATCGACCTGCATGTCGTTTACCACAGTGAATACATGCTCCAGAACTACCAGACGATACTACCGATGCAGATCGCGGTACAGATCCCGATGCAGATCCTCTCGAACTATCATATCTGCTTTTCTTCTCTCTATCTCTATCAGAATCATCCCGTCGTACCTCATCTCTCCTCCTCCTGGTATCCTCGTACCTCGATACCGGTGTCGCCAAGTCAATCTCTATCAATCGGGCCCGCTCCACTAGCTCAGAGAACTCATGTATCCGGAAGGGTACTAGTGGATGCCTCAGCTCTCTGTTCAATCCATGTAGGAATCTATAGCACTTTTCCTCGGGAGTAGGAATCAGATGAGCAGCGTACCTCGAAAGTGCAGTAAACTCGGCCTCGTACTGCATCACTGACTTGCGGCCTTGCTCTAATCTCATGAAAGCTTCCTGCATCTGTCGCTGAGTGTTGGTGGAATTTTGAAAACAGATTTTAAAAAAAATATTAGTTTTCTTTGGGGATTTTAAGATTAAGGTTGAGTTCTAATTCTAAGGTCGAATCAACTCGTTAGAAAGAATATATCACCCCGGGGGACGAAGATAAACTTTCATAACGGTGTTCAGGCCTAGAATTATGTAAACACATCTTGAATATTATGATCGGGCTCTAAAGAGAACTTCATATGGCCCCGAGGGAACAAAGTAGAGTTCAACTAAGTACCCAATTACAATATCCAAGAAGTATGATCGTCGCATTCACATCCAAAGCCTTATCGAAGAAGGATGTATCTCCCCAAAGGGAAATGACACCATTCTACGATAATTCTTCTAATGCAACGACGACGATCATTCATTAACTTTTCCCAAAGAAATCTAGTGAAGTTTTAAAATCAATTTTAAAATCAGGTGTGTGGGGTTCCAAATCTCCTACGAGCGCAAGCCCTCGTAGTTAATTACATCGTAGGGAGACAAAGTCCCCTACGAAAACTCTCGATTAGAATAAGAATAAAATTTTGTTAGATTTTCTAGGAGTGATATCAAAGAATAAATAGAATTATTGGAAAAGATCAAGAGGGAATGGATCAAAATTGAGCAGTTATTAACAGATTCAAAGGAAGAGAGGTAGGGGACACTTTGAGATTCCAGAACTATCCGGAAGTGTCCCAACTTAATCTAAGTGTTGGGCTTTATGTTTTAGGATTGAAAGAAAATTTTAATTAGAGTTGAGCATTTTATTAGAAATTTGGGATTATATTCCCGAAATTTGGGGACTTATAATCAAAAATCTGCCCCGGATCCTAAGTCTAATTTGGACACTGAACCACAGTCATCTGTTGACCTCATTTTTGTATGAGGTCACTTGGACCAATTCTGACCATAGATTAATTTCCAAATCATCAAATTCTAGGCTCTAAGATCCTTCTAGACTTCAGACCTTAGGTTCTATTCTAGACCTTAAGACCCTGCTAAGAGTCAGACTTTAGGATCTACCTAGATCATCAATCAATCCAGACACATGATCAATCAAATCCAAAACCCAATCCAAATCCAAAATTTTAAACCAAAATCCAATGCTAAATGGCCAAGTCCTAAAGGCCTTTTTCAGCAAACTTTCAAACATTTCAAAACCTAATCAAATGACCTCCGATTCAGAGTCCATCTATTTCATACTGATGGGACATGTCTCTGGAGGCAATCCTCCAAATTTGAGCTCATTCTGAGGTCTCTAACCTCGAAAACTTAATTAAAATCCAAAGGCTGTAAAACCTTCAAATATTTACAGCCCATGCCACTGGACCTATCACTATGAAGTTTTTGACCTTAGAGCCTTCACCAAATTCTCTAGTCACCTCCAGACCCTTAATATTGATATGTTGAAAGATAAACTGGAATTTTCTGGGCTCATCTCAGCCCTCAGTGGGCATGAGCCCAAAATGACCAAAATACCCCTATGGGGCTCAAATAGCGTTTTCCAACCAAATGAACTCCGAATTGAATGCAACCACTTGCAGCAAGTTTCAAATGTCAAACTGAACCTGTTCAGCCCATTCCCAGCCCCTGAGTCAACCTGGTTGACCAAGTCAACATGGTTGACCCAAGAGGCCCCTTCAGGGCTCAAATAGTGATTTTGACCTAAATGACCTAGCTAAGCCATGGAACCACTTCCATGGGTCTTGGAATGTCATTTCAAACTTATTGAACCTGACCCCAGACCCTGGGTCAACTTGGTTGATCAGATCAACTGTTTTGACCCAGATGACCCTTAATGGGCCCAATAAGTCCATTTGATGAAATCAAATTCCCCAGACCTTGGGACCATACTCAATAGGTTCAAAATGTCATTTGAAATTTGATCGAATCCATTTCCAGACCCTGGACCCATTTAATTGACCAAATTAACTAGTTTTGGCTTAATGGCCCATTAAGGGCCCATTAAGCCATCTTAACCCAAACTACCTACTTGTACTTGGAAATGACCTTAACCACCATCCATAACAGCTTCCTGAATCTTTCCATATGCCACCTCATCAGTCAACATCCCTAGTTAACTGGTCAAACAGTCAAAGATGGTCATATGACCCTTTGAATGGCCCAATTCCTTGGCCCAAGCTACTACAACCCACATGAAATTCCATAGAACCCATCACTTAAGCTCCCAAGCTTTCTCCCATGCCACCTCATCTGCCATGTGGCATGGGGACCAGTCAACTTGTCAAACCAAGGTTTTGCAAAGGTCAAAGATGGTCAAATGACCTCTTAAGCCTTAATTACTCAAATCAAAATCAATCCAGCAGATTAGTTAAGGTCTAGAAGCTTCCTAAGACTAATCTTAGCCATTGGATCTAAATCCAAAGGCCCATATTGCCACACATGTCCAAATAAAAGACAAAACACACTTTCCACCAAGGATGTCCTTGCACCCGTCCTTGCCCTCTGCTCCCACCAACTCCCATGGCACGTGGAAGTCATCCAAGGGCTAATACAGTCGATCTTAACCGTCCATTCTATCTGGAGACGTTTGAATAGGGCTAAACCCTAAAATGAACATTCATTCGAATCCATACACTCTCTCACTCACCAAGAGCTCCTCCAGCTGAACTCTCTGTTCTTTCGAGCTCTACTGGACTTCCTTAACATTTCCCCACCCAAATCCTTCCGGTCAAAGCTGCCTCCGGCGATCTTCCGGCGAGCTTAATACTCAATCCGTCCAAGGCTTATTCCAGGCGATTCGTGGGGCGTCGGAGCTCGGATTCAACTTGGAACTAAATCGTGGACAGTCTACAAATTCAGAGAATCCAAAAACGGTTCAAACCGTCCATTGAATCGCTGTAAATCTCTAAACCTAGCTTAGGACACATAGAGTTAATTAGCATTTTATTAAACGCGTATTTAATGTTTTGAATATATCCCCATAATTTCTGTTCGTGCCTTAAATCTATATTTAAAATTTCGTCGATTTTCATCGACCGAATCGAGAGAACGAGCTAGTTTTCTGCTTTAGGGCTCGGTTTACGTAGGGTTTCAGGCATACGAAATCGGAACCGTTGATTTTATGATCAGCGGTTGTGATTTAGCCATCCCGCCGTCTGATCCAACGTGTATTCAACCCGCGACTCAAGTCGCGCTCCGACTCGATCCTGGCCGCTGGTTCAGAACTACGGGATGAGCCCTCCGCCGTTGGATCTCGCTCAACCGAGACCGGACGGCGGGATTTGATCCCTGCCGTTGGATTGCATCGGCGCTGGATCGGACGGCGCGTGTGAACCGCTGACGTGGTTAAGTAAACCGCGTCACGCGGTCCGCGGTCGACGCGTGGATGACCGCCGCCGCGGTTTTGATCCTCCAGCGAGGGACCGCCACGTGTTAGCCGCCGCCAGATCATTTTAGTTAAGGTTTAATTGACATTTTAATTGTTTTAATCACCAGAAAATTCAAAAATTAATTAAAAATTAGATAAAAATCAGAGAAAAATTATTATTTTGTATTAAAATATTTAGAATCTTAAATTCTTTAATTTAAAATTATAATTATTTTAAAATATTGAATATATTTTAGATAATTATAAAACATTTAATTTTAAATATCTTACTAATATTTAATTAAATATTAAGTTAAATAATTTTCTAATTAAAAAGGGTTTATATGTTAAAATATGTTAAATAATTAAACATTTGTTTCAAATTAATTTAATTTGAATTCTATTTTAATTTTAATTTAAATCATATTTTAAATATCTTAGTTTATTCCCTTTTATATATTAATTAGTTATTTAAATATGAATTAGTACTTAATTGAAGTTAATTTTAAATAATCTTGAAAATTCAACCTAAATTATGTCAAATCATTTTCAAAATTCAAATACATTTTAGGTTTAATTTAACTTGATTCAATAATTACTTTAATCGTTAATTAATTCTAAATTAATTGATTCAAAGATATTAATTAACCTAAAGCTTTAAAAAAAAATAAAAATTCAAAATAAATTCATTTTTTAAATTATAAAAATATAATTCATGTATCAAAAGTTTAATAAATTAAGAATTTTAATTTAAAACTACTTTTAAACTTTGAAACTTAATTTATTTTGATTAATCTTAATTATTTGAATATCCATATTATTTAATCAATATTTAATTAAATATTCTATTAAATATTTTGAAAATTAAAGATTATTTCCAAAATAACTTTGAAAAACCAGAAATCTCTAAAGCCATTGAAATTTTATTTTGAAACATATTTTGATTATCCATTTTGAAATTTATATTTTTATACATGTATAGGTTCATATATATACGCATTTATTTTAAAAACTATTTTGAAATTATACACATATTTTAAATCCTTAAATCTTGGGAGATTTATTAAAATTCTAAACATAGATTAAGTGTATTTGAATGGAATTAATGGGGATGATTAGTGAATAATCATTCATCGATTGTTCACTAACCTTGTCTTAATTTCACATCTCTTATTTAGTCCTTATATGCTTAGGTAGCACACACTTGCACTTAGTCTAAGGCTCTCTTAGATCTAGGAATTGATTGTCATTGTGTGTTTATTTCGTGCTTAGTCAAGGGTTAGTAGAACTTTGATTCAAACCCATTAAAATTAGTGACACAATTAAGGACAATAATTAAGGGTTTATGTGTAGAAAACTTAGAAGAATTCCAATAATTAGGATCCACTTCCCCTTGAATTGAAACTTCAAACACTTGAACTTAGTGACATGTACAGCCATTAGGAAAATTTTCACTGAATTTGGAAATCATTAAGGCCCATAATTAATTTTCTAAGTCTTAAACCCTTAATTAACCCTTAAAACTTCAAGAAAATGTAATAAATTCATTTTAAATCCAACAAATACATAAAACCCCTCTAACTGACCAGAATCAAGTGCTTAATCAATGAAAATTAAAACCCCCTTGATTTGACAGATTTTCTGTAATTAATTTAACTTTAATTGAAAACCAATATTTAATTAATTTAATTAATTAAAAATAATTAAAAATTCCAAAAATTCCCCAAACACTTGGGAATCTCTTCTTAGGTCATTTCTGACCTTTGGGGTTGATTTCAAGGAGTTTGGGGTTCATTTGGACAAAATTTGCAAAAAGGCCCCTCTAATTAAGAAATTTTAAAATTCAATAAATACTTAAACTTCAAACATTCATAACTAATTCTAGAAAAGTCCAAATTTAGTAAACTCACTTGCATTCAACTCGTAATGATGTATAGTATTTGTTAAAAATATTAAAATTCCAGAAAAACATCAAATTCAAAAAGTCAACTAATTGGTCAAACCGTAGTTAAAATCTAGTTCAAAACTTCAAACCTTTGTAATAAAATGCAGAAAAATCCAATTTCAACATACTTACCTTCTAACTGATCGTAGTAAGGTCTAGTATTTTAATAAAATGCAAACTTTCCAGAAAACACTTTTAATCAAAAAGTCAACTTTTGACCCTTTAATTAAATGATTAAAATATTCAATAAAATTCGTAAAACTCAAAATTGTTTTAAAACTCCAGAAAACATTAGTTTAATGTTTAAAACACTCAACAAACCTTTTAAAACACAACAACCATCCTAAAGATGAAGTTTATTGGCTGGACTACTCCGGGCTGCGGGGCTAAGTGTCCTAAGGAGGCTGGTTCCTCGAGCCTGGTGGCACAACGCCACGAATGGATTCCAAGGGATGTTAAACCTTAAAAATAGATTAATCATTAATTATCTAACCTTTTAAAACTTTTAATTTAATTACATTAATTCGGTTTATCGGCTGGACTACTCCGGGCTGCGGGGCTAAGTGTCCTAAGGAGGCTGGTTCCTCGAGCCTGGTGGCACAACGCCACGAATCGATTAATGGCAAACTTAAATTAATCAAACCTTAAAAATCAGCAACCAAACTTTTTTTAATAAAAATCCATTAATTCTTGAGCCTTAATTAACTTAAACCACTTAATTATACCGGGTACCACTGGGTAACCCAGGCCTACGAGGCTATTAACTTAGCCCCAAGGAAGGTGAAATAAACTTCACGGCCTCGGTGTGAAACAAAGGTGATATCCAACAAATAATTAAATAAATATTAAAATTAACCTTAAGTCATTAATACTTGAATTCAAACTTAAATCCCATAAACCTTCCAACCAATCGAACTTTAGACAACTTTAACTAATAATCCCAATTAGGACACATCAAAATTACACGATCTACCTCACACACTTTAGATGGTTTGCTAGGATCACCGACTCTAGTTTTAGGATAGGCCGGTGTTTTACTTTCTGCAGTTGTGTGCCGAGTTTTCGAGTTTTTACTGCATGCTGTTTGCTAGTGTAGAATTGATGTGTTTATTTACTTATTTCCTGCATTCTGTGATTGATTGTACGATAGATTTACCCCTAGGTTAGGAGCGAATTATACTTGTGCAATCTTATGCAGGTGGCCATGCTCGTATAAAGAGCTGAAATTAAAGGGGGCAGTTAATAAAAAAATATATACTCTTTGCACAGGTACCTGCCGCGCTTAAGACCCCCTTTTAAATAAAAAGAGCATGGCCAAGTGTGGCTAAAAAATGCATTTCTTTCAAATTATAACTGCTTGGGAATACATATACAACTGCTGATTATTAGGATAACATTGCAGGATCGAGTCTAGATTTTCTATTTCAAATTAATGTAATTTGATTGTATAAAGGTTGTAAAATTATTTGAAATGACTTGAATTTGGGATATAAATATCCAATTTGAATTCCAAAGAGGTGAAGACATCCCTAGAGGGGAGAGTCTTCTTCCATTTGGAAGTCAAATTAGGATACTTTTTAAATATCCAAAGAGGAAAGATAACACCCCGATCAAGGGGGAGTTTCTTTCCATTTGGATATCCTGAACCGACGAATCAAGACGTTCGTGAGAAGATGAAGGATTGGATGACGAGAAGAATCCTAAATCTCAAAGTCATTTATTTTAGGATTAGAAATCCGGGTTGTAGTCAGTGGTGCCCGGCCACTTTACTTTATTGTCATTTCTGTGATGTAATAATAAGTGGCACTTGCCATATGGACATTCAATTTGATATATTTAATGTAGTTAATTTATTTAATTGATTGTGCATTAGAATTCCTGCCTTTTCTAGTCTTTTTATATGCATGTCGTCTTTGATTTAGTCTGGAATACGAATTTAGGCTCTTAGGGGTCTGTCAAAAAAAAATTCTTCTACTTCAATTAAATAAAAAATTTTAAGATAAGATAGCAACTCTAAACGGTCCTAAGAAGTAAGCTCGGACTCGCCGAGGGTTTTTCATGCATTCATATTATAACTTCTCTTCCTTGTTAGGCATCTCCCCGCCTGCGGGTTTTGGCAGACCACCTGGCCTATGAGGGTGCCGATCTGTCAAGGGGATGTTATGCAATCTCTAGGATAAAACCTATTTTCATAAGCCAAAAAGATTTTTAAACTGCTACATACAAATTTTGCATTCAATCGAGTCAATTAGCATGCATCGCATTAGTAACACATTAAAATCGAGTCTAATATTTAATTGCATTTATTTAGACATCAAACCCAACATAAGTCTAAGGGGTCATTTAAGGATCTGCTCTAGATGTCGACCTCATTCCTCTAAAATTTTCTAATTAATGTCCCTACCACTCTACAAAAGACCGGACTCATATTTTAAAATCGTTTAGGTGATTTAGCTGGCTCCCCAATCCAGGCCGGGGTAAGACCAGATCCGCATTGCACTAGCTAGGTTCGGGGCATTTACTTTTAGTGCCCAATTTAGACTTAGGTTCTGAGGCTGGCTCGGGCCATAAGACCTCAACTTTCGGGAATTGAATCCCAAACTTCTAATAAAATTGACTACTCAAACTAAAAAATTCCTCTCAATCGAATATGAGCCCAACATTTAGGATAGATTGGGATGTTTCTGAAGTAATTCAGAATCTCAAAACATCCCCTACTTCTCTTCCTTTGATTTCAAAAATAAGTGTTCAATCTTGAACTAATCCCTATTGAAAACTCATATCATTTCTCTCCTTTGAGATCGATCTTTGAAAATCTAAATAAAATTTCTACCGCTATTTTAATCGAGAGTTTTCGTAGGAAAATTCAAATTTTCCTACGATGTAATTAACTACGAGGGCTTGCACTCGTAGGAGATTTAGAAACCCAGAAATTATTTTCAAAACCAATAATTTTTCAAAATCTCTAATTAACTTTCTTTGGGAAAATCAAACCCGACGATCATTATCGTCATTTTCGAACGATCCATAATAATTGATATCTTCTTTCTTCGGAGAGATATATCGTGGCTTCGATCATGAAATTAACGACCTTTTATCCGAATTAGAATATTCAAACAATTGGTTAAATTCCATTTTGATCCTCCGGGGTCAAATGTGATTTTTCCTTTGAGTTTGACTACGATAATCCGGATAAACTCAAAATTCTAAAATTTGAACTCATTAGGGAACGATATGTTCGTCTTTCGAGGCGATATATTATTCATAATGACGCGTTCGATTTTAAAATTCGAAATCAAAAATATTCCCAAAGAAAATTAATTCTTTTTCAAAACTATATATGCATAAATAAATATATATATATTTTTTTTTCAATCAAAACAAGTTTGGCGACTCCGCTGGGGATAAATCTCTCTTTCCATCTCTAATAGCGGTATAAATTTTATGGCATCGGTAGTTTTGACTACCTTTCTCTCCGTTGGTCCCTCTACCCATTTCTCCCTTGGGTGAGTGTGGCCAACTCAATTAAGACATATGAAATGAGAGGTGAGTGTAGGAAACCTCCCTCTAATTTAGGCTTGGACATTTTGCCTCCAACTTGGTTGGTAGAGCGAAAGAGTCAAGCCTATCCCTTTCTAAACCTTTCTATAAATTTTAGAAACTAGCGTGCTCGGGCTACTAGTGGCATGCTAAGTTATATAACTCATAGAAAATTTCCTCTATTTTCAAAATCTAAATTCTAGTCTTTTAGTAGAGTTTTGATCCTTCAAACGTCTAGATAATCGTTATGATTGTATCGTTGTATATTGAATTGTAACAATTTCAATTCGATATGTACGATCAAACATAACACCCACTTTTAGGGTTCGTCTTAAAATTCGATTATATCAGTAGAGTTAAGCTTTGACATTTCATTCTTGGTCCACTGACTAGAATGAAAGAGTCAAGTAAATTCTAAACAAATCTTCCCTAATTAATGTGGACCTTTTTGTTGGATGAATATCCAACGCCTTGAGTCCCAAAATAAGGGGAGATGCTGCCGAATTTTTGAGTTTTCAAAACTCTCTCTAAATCATTTCAAAATCATTATTGTTGTTATATGTTCTTCTACGACGATCGTCGTAGTTAACATATACAACAAACCTTCAAACTCTATCCGGTACAAGTTCGCCATTAACATTTCATCCTTTAAAGATTGAAAGAGTTAGGCCTACTTAGTGATTTTCCCGATATTTAATTGTGAACCTTTTGTCGAATGAAAATTCAACACGTTGAGTTCCAAAAATAAGGGGAAATGCTGCCGGATTTTCGAATTTCCAAAATTCAATCACTTCCAAATTCAAACATCTTCTTCAAATCCATCCAAATCAAATTCAGATTATCATTGTTATATATTTTCCTACAAAATCTTTTTGTAGTTGAATATATACAACGACAATTCAAACTCTGTTTCAATCAAAATTTAACTCTATATTCTATCATTTTATACCGGGTTATAGCTCTTATAACCCGATATCGATGATAAAATTATTTTCAAATTCAAATTCAAGTCTCTAATTCAAATCTTCTCCTTTCCAATTCTCAGATAATCAAATCATCTACAATGGCTGGCAAACTTCTGTTTTCAATGGACCGTGATCTAATGATCGAAGAGCTGGTTTATGAGAATTCAATTCAGTTTGGCATAGGGTTTAAGTCCCTTAGACTGGTGATGAACGGAAATACCTTGGTAGATCTTGCAGTTGAGGGCGAAGAAAAGCCTATAGTTCAGTTGGCCATAGGAGCTGGAAATGATGCCCCTCCTAGTCTTTGGTCTGCATTAGATATTGCCAACGCACCCAAAGAATTCCTTGAAGATGCAAAGAAATTGGAAGCTGCCGCTGCGGCCAAAAGAGTGCTTGAGAAAGGGTCCTCTAGTTCTGAAACTCTTTACGGTAGTAAGAATTCCAAGAAGAACTACCTGAGAAGGCTAAGAAAGAAAATCACCAAGACCAAGAAGGTGGCCGAGCTGAAGGCCTTGGGAAAAGTTGATCTTGAGGCTGCCGAGGAGCTGCCAATCCCTGCCTCTTCTCCACTCCTTAAAGGGAGTCGTTTTCATCCCCTCGCAGCTGCTGCAGGGGAGGAGAGAGTTACTCGGATAGCTAGCACTCCGCCTAGCCCTGTCGACTATTCTGTCAAGAGAACCCCAAAGGAGAAACAAATTTTGAAAACCAGGATGTTGAGAAATATCATCCATACCTGTGCTGCCCAAACAGGTCAAACTAAAGAACAGTATGTGAGACACTTGAAGGGAGTGATCTCACACAAACTTGAGAAAGAAGTCCTTAAAGAAGAAAAGTCTGAAGCTAAGAACCTGACTCCTCAGCCAGTGAGGAAGAACAAGAAATTCGTTAAACAACCTGTCTCGTCGGTCTTAGTGGATGGATACCATTGGGTGCCTCGCCTCCCTTCTGCAAATACGGAGGAGATAGTATTAACTGGGTCTGGCCAGAGTCGCCCTTTCAGTGGTAGACCTCCGACCCCACCTTCAAAACTGTCAAAGCTGGCCCCAATAACAGCAAAATCCAAAGAAGTTTTAAAGAGCTGAAACCAGTTGATATTAAGGGCAAGAGGCCCATGTCGCCAGAAGAATCTTGTGCAAGGAGGAAATTCAGTAAATGTATTGGAATCCAGTTTAGGGAACCTCAGATTCAGATACCAGTTGAACTCCCTCGACTCCCAGTTCAGGGATGTGAGGACTCTGTTCGCGTTGATGTTGGAGCCCCAGCTGTTCAAGCCCCTCCATCACCAATTAAGACAGATGTCCCTCACCCTGTTGAGGATGTCACCCTTGCGACTACCGATCCCGGGACAGTCGGAGGGGAGGAGAAGACCCGAGATTCTGATCAAGAAATGCTAGACCAGTTGGTCAGTGAGGAAATCACTGAAGATGATGCCAAGATTAATGATATCTTTGATAAGTTAAGTGTGAAAGAATATGACCAAGTGATGGAATATGACGGATATTTGCCAATTTATACTGAAGCCATAGATGGAAGGCCGGTTGAGGAAGTAGTACAAGAGATAAGAGATATCCTTAAGAAAAAGGCCGTTGATGAGTTCAACCCTGATGAAGATGACTTGCTAGTTGACGAGGAACCAGTAGCGGATGTCCACATGGTTGAAACTCGTGCTTCAGCTAAAGATGCCGAGCCTTCTAAGCACCATTCTGGAAAGGAGGAAGAGTCAGCAGCAGTCGACTCAGATTCAGACAGTTCTGTCAGATTGAAAGAGAAGGACGAGTATATTAAAAACCTTGAAAGAAAAGTTGAAGAGATGATGATTAGAGTTGAACAGATGCAGGGTCAGCTTTTGCAATCACAGCAGTCCAAACCCGAGCAGTTGCAGCCCACAGTACTCACCACGGGCGAGCACAGCAGGAAGGCTGATTCTAGTCTCAAGCTTCCAGAAGTCACTTCTCCACCAGAAAAAGACATCCGTCAAATGATCGAGACCCAGGTAAGGGAGGCCTTAGCCCATTCACAAGGAACCGTATCTATTCCAAAGGGTAGACCCTACCCCGAGGAATATGATTTGGTTCCTTATCCAAAGGGTTTTGTGCCACCTTCTTTCAAAGTTTTTAGCGGCTTAGAAAACCCAAGACAGCATCTGGCCCATTTCCGAGCAAGCTGTTGCAATGCAGGAGGGTCGGATGCTCTACTCTTTCGTCAGTTTGTGAGTAGTTTGTCCGGTATTGCTTTTGAGTGGTACGCAGATCTACCAAACGGTTCAGTAAAAACTTTCACAGAGCTCGAGGGTCTCTTTTTAAAGAGATTCTCAGGAGCTCAACAACGTGTAACCGTTGGTGATCTCGTCATCGAAAAGCAAAAGCCGGGCGAGTCTTTAGTCGACTACATCTTGAGGTGGCGAAACCTCTCGATGAAGTGTGAACCCCAGCTACAAGAGCAACATGCAGTGGAGATTCTTTTAAAGAATATCCACGGGCCTATTGCTTTTCTGTTAAAGGGGTTTACGATCAAAACCTTCGAGAAGCTTCTCAACAAAGCTAGTAATCTACAAGAAGAGGCTTCCAAAATGCCATTCTTGAAGGATTCTACTGAAGATAAGAAGGTTAGTAAACCGTTGAAATCCTTTGAAAAGAGGGCAGCAACGGTTTCGGCAGTCGATAAGGGGAAAAAGCCGGTAAACGTTCAATCCAGTAATCCTACCAATCAACAAATTCAGAAACCTCCACCGTTTCAGGTAACTTCTCAACCCACTCGAGGGCCTTACCCGATGACTATTAAAGAGAGATTGGCTCGTCCTTATCCCTTTAAAAGAGAATCGGTAAGGAAAATTTTCAAGAGTCTTCAAAAGAAGCCAGACTTCCGATTGCCAGAGGCCAAGAAGCCGGAGGAGGCAAATATGGGGGATCACCCCAACTTTTGCGCTTACCACCGCATGTTGGGCCATACAATCGAGGACTGCTTTGTTTTCATGGACTGGCTTGAAAGGAACTTCCGTCAAGGTAACATCATAATTCCAAAGGAATACTTGGTCAATCCGGATCAGGGATCTGTCAAATCAATCTCAGGTAATAATTCTAATCTTTCTTTTTCCATTGAAGATGGTTGGGATATAGCACTATCCCGGGCGTTTAAAAAGTCGATTAACCAATCTTTTCGTCTTTCTCAACAGTTACCGACGAGAGCCCGGGGCCCGATCTGGGAGGTTGAGCTGGAGGCATCGCAGGAGGATGTTGGGACGATTTCCTCTCCAGTAGTTGTAGGAACTACTGTATTAAATGAAAATGAAAAGAGTGAACTTTCTGTAGAGAGGAAATTTGTTGATGAGAGATGTGTACAAGTGGTGGATGGTGGCTCAAAACCACTAGCCCCACTAAAGTTATCTGACTTTTACTTTGCCCCATCAAAGGCAAAGGGTCAAAAATTTAATAAAAAGAAAGATCCTTCTGCAAATATTTTGATGATTAGTGTTGAGAATGAAATTTTAAATGACTCTTCCATTGAAAATAATCCGGAGTCAGCTGAGGACAATCAAGAAGCCCAAAAACTCAGCTCTCCGGATTTGACCCTTCAAGGAGAAGATGAATCTGATGTCTTATCAGATGGTGATACTCCTGAAATTAACTTTCAAGGGAGTCCCGTCGTGATAGACTTTTCAGATTCAGATTCTCATTCAGAAAATGACGATCAACCGCCTAAGGAGAGCGTAGACCTCCCCGTAGTTTGTCCTTCCGATGAAATCGTGCAAGTGCAACTGCGTGGTGGTAAGGTTTTACCCCCTAGGCTTCCCCCTCAGGAAAAGGGAAAACAAGTTGTTTCCACTGATCCGATTCAAGTTCCTACTCAACGACCAATTTCTCCTACAAATCCACCGGGTCCCGATGTTAATGTTCCAAGCGTCGATTACAACATCTTAGCTCACCTTAGGAAGTTGCCTGCTAAGTTGAGCATTTACGACGCCCTTGTCCTTTCAAAAGAGATGAGGGAAACTCTAATTAAAGCACTTCTCGACCCAGAGATTTGCTTAGCTCAACTCGCTTCAACTTCCGAGGAAGAAGCTCTGTACTTCAAGGAAATCCCAGGAGTTACCTTCTCCGATGAAGATCTACTCCTTGGAACTGCCGATCACAATCGCCCACTTTACATCACTGTAAATGTGGGAAAGTTTAAATTATCAAGAGTTCTTGTTGATCCGGGTGCATCGGTCAACGTGATGAACATAAAGACTCTCGCATATCTTAGAATTGATACTAGCAAGCTCTCAACCGATAAGTTAGTGCTTCGCGGGTTCAACGAAAAAGGCGAGAAGGCTTTAGGTTCGATCACACTTCTTCTAGAGATAGGAGAGTTAAAAACTGAAGCGAAATTTCATATAATTGATTCGGCTACGTCCTTTAATGCGCTTCTAGGTAGGCCCTGGATCCATGAGTATAGGATGGTTCCTTCCACCCTACATCAGTGCATCAAGTACCAACGAGATGGCATTGAGTTCGAAATCAGGGGTGATTTGCAACCATTCTCTATTCACGAGATCGGGATCTACGAGGATGCTGCATATTATGTTCCCAAAGGGTCCACCGTCAAACCTAAGGTAGAGATCAATGTTAAGGAAGAAAAGAAAGAAAATCATAGTTCAAAAGCAATTCAAGAGCTGAGAAAAGAAAAAGTCAAGAATCAAAAAAGAGACGATTCTAGTAGTGAAGACGACGTCGAGCGCGTGGTTTTTAGGCCTCCAATCAATCTACCTCAAAGAGGTGGAAGGATGGCCCAAAGAGCACGCGGCCGAGGTCGCCCTTCCGTTGAAAAGAGAAATCCCCCAATGTATATCGAACTTGAAACAAGTTCTGATGAAGAATCAAAAAAGAAGGGTGACAGAATTGCTTTTGAATATAGAAAATCTAATCTTCCTCCTAAGTTTGATCTCACTTTAGATTCGGATAGTGATCAAGAGGGTAGCAATCCTAAACTTCAAAGTGATGAGCCTGAATTGAGTATGTATGAAAAGCTTAATAGGGTAGTTAAATCCTTAGCCTTAACCCCACTGTCTGCTGACAGAGTCTCAGGGTTAGTAACTAAGGATTCCCCTAACTTAGATGGAGAAGTAAGGAAAGTCCAGAGGTTCTTCCCTGGCACCTCCTCTTCAAGGAATGAAGGTGATGTAATCCTTGAAGAAGCAGATTTCAACGAATTAATGGAATTACCTTTCGGCTATTTTCCTCTTGGTGTTAAAGCTCTTATCTCTAAAGGTTTTGTTCCGAGTAAATGGACTAAGGGTCAAGCTAGATACCACCAAAGTATTTGGAATTCCAAATTCAATAAAAATTGGACAAGTGGTATCGGCTTTGGTACCGTTAGTTCGTTTGACGATGATGAATATTGCTTGATGATAACCATCCATCTCGAATCTGAAAGTGTCCCTACTGAAGTCGTCGATTCGCTCGACAGACTTTGTTTGGAGACCTTAGATGATTCAGATGAAGTTCAAATTCGGGATGCACCCCCTGAATTTGAAGAAGAAATTAAATCGACAGTTGACGAACTTAAAGAAATTAACCTTGGAACAGAGGATGACCCTCGCCCCACGTTCATAAGTTCTTTGTTGAGTGAGGACGAGTCTAAGGATCTAATTCAACTTCTATTCGAGTTTAAAGACTGTTTCGCTTGGACATACGACGAAATGCCGGGCTTGTCCGCCGATGTAGCAGTCCATAAACTCGGAATCCGGCATGATGCCATCCCTGTCAAACAAGCTCCACGACGCATGCGTCTGGAGATCGAACAACAAGTCATTTCTGAAGTTAAGAAATTGGCCGAAGCCGGATTTATCCGGGAGGAGCAATATCCTTCTTGGGTAGCCAGCGTTGTGCCCGTTCGAAAGAAAAATGGTCAAATCCGGGTCTGTGTTGACTATAGAGACCTGAATAAGGCATGTCCTAAGGATGAATTTCCTTTGCCAATTCCAGAACTCATGGTGGACATCGCCTCCTCGCATGTTGTTTTCTCCTTTATGGATGGCTCGTCTGGTTATAATCAAATCAAGATGGCCCCAGAAGATGAGAGAAACACTGCATTCAGAAGTCCTATAGGGATCTTTTGTTATAAAGTGATGCCATTTGGCCTTAAAAATGCCGGTGCAACCTACCAGCGGGCTATGACTCGAATCTTTGATGACTTAATCCACAATCAAGTCGAATGTTATATCGACGATTTAGTTGTCAAGAGTAAAGTTAAAGAGGCTCATCTTTATGACTTAAGAATCGTCTTCGAGCGGTTGCGTCGCTACGATCTTAAGATGAATCCCTTGAAGTGCGCCTTCGGTGTCACGTCAGGGAAATTTCTAGGTTTCGTAGTAAGACACCGTGGAATTGAAATAGACCCCGCTAAAATTGAAGCTATCTTAAATATGCCGCCTCCTAGGAGCCTTACTCAACTAAGGTCTCTTCAAGGTAGACTAGCGTATATAAGAAGATTCATTTCCAATCTTTCCGGAAGATGTCAACCATTCTCGGTCCTCGCTAAAAAGGACGCCAAATTCATTTGGGACGAGAAATGTCAATCTGCTTTTGAAAATATCAAACAATACCTGACAAATCCACCAGTCTTGGCAGCCCCTATTCCGGGGAGACCTCTAATACTTTACACTGCGGCCCTTGACGAGTCTCTCGGGGCTCTCCTTGCTCAAGTCAATGACGAAGGGAAAGAGAACGCTCTCTACTACCTAAGTCGGAGACTTCTACCAACGGAAATTCGGTATCCAACGATTGAGAAACATTGTCTTGCCTTAGTCTTTGCAGCTCAAAAACTAAGACATTACATGCTTTCTCATCAAATCAACTTGATTTCCAGTTTCAACCCCTTGCAATACCTTATGACCAGGCCTACGTTGTCAGGACGTTTGGCTCGTTGGTCTATGATATTGCTTCAATTTGAAATCACTTTCATTCCCCTGCGTGCTGTGAAAGGGCAGGCCGTCGCCGACTTCCTAGCGGCACACCCGTTGCCGGCGGAATCTCCTCTAAACGATGATTTACCTGATGAGCAAATCATGAGTTTTGAGGAAGCCACTACTCAAACCTGGGAAATGTATTTTGATGGTGCCGCGTCCTCGCAACGGGGCAAAACACCCGAATCTACTATTCCCGGGAAAGCCGGAGTTGGCCTGGTATTCATAACACCAGACAAGGGAATGATGTACTTTTCCTACCACTTATCAGAACCTCGTACGAATAATGAAGCTGAGTACGAAGCTCTGATAACTGGCCTGGAACTTACAATTTTGATGGAGATTAAAGAGATTAAAATTTTTGGTGATTCCCAACTGGTGATCAACCAGATTGCAGGAACCTATAAAGTTTTGAATCCTAAACTCCTGAAATACCATCAGTACACCTGTCACTTGCTCGAGCAAATTCCAATCGTAACTATGTATAGGATTCCCCGTGGAAGCAATTCTTCGGCGGATGCCCTCGCAAAGCTTGCAAAGGAATTTGCCTGTCCAGAAGAAGACTCCATCCCTATAGAGGTGCAGGGCCGTCAAGTTCTGTCTCCTATAGATTTGGAGTACATTAATAAACAAATTTTCCAAGTCCTTTCTACCTCTTCAGCAGTTGATGAAGAAGCAGATTGGAGACAGCCGATAATTGAATACCTACAAGAAGGCAAGCTCCCTCACGAGAAATCACTTGCCCACCAAATCAAGAAACGTGCCCTATCCTACGCACTAGTCAATAATACGTTGTACCGACGATCGTTTGGTCAGATGTGGCTCCGTTGTTTAGACAAATATGAGTCCCTGAAGATTGTTAACGAGGTCCATGCTGGACTGTGCGGTGCTCATCAATCGGGTCCAAAGATGAAAATGAAGATCAAAAGACTTGGATACTACTGGCCCACGATGATTGACGATTGCATGAAAACTGCGAAGTGTTGTCATCAATGCCAAGTACATGGTGTGGTTTTACATCAGCCGCCTAACGTGTTGCATCCCACGATAGCCTCGTGGCCCTTCGAAAGTTGGGGCACGGATATCATTGGGCCAATCGACCCTCCTTCTTCAAAGGGTCATCGCTTCATTTTAGCAGCGACTGATTACTTTTCAAAATGGGCGGAAGCAGTCCCATTAAGAAATGTAACATCACACCATGTAATGAAATTTTTCCGTGACCATATCGTATATAGATTTGGCGTTCCGCGCAGAATCATATCCGATAATGGGTCCGCTTTCAAGTCTACAAAGATCAATAATTTTGCAAATCGCCATGGTATTGATTGGAGATACTCAACAATCTATTACCCACGGGCTAATGGATTGGCTGAGGCCTTCAATAAAACTTTGGTTCAAATTATCAAAAAGACCCTTGATGATAATAAACGTCAGTGGGATGAGAGGTTGGTGGAAGCTTTGTGGGCCTACAGGACCACTTATCGAACCCCGACTCAATCCACACCGTTTGCACTAGTGTATGGATCCGAGGCCGTACTCCCTCTCGAAGTTCAAATCCCTTCGCTCAGAATTGCGATTCAGAACCAGATTACAACTCAACAAAATGCACAACTCCGTTTGGAAGAACTTGAAAGCCTTGAAGGACGTCGTCTTCAAGCTCAGCAAAATCTAGAGTTGTACAAAGCCCGAATGATTCAAGCTCACGATAAGTTAGTGCGACCTAGAACCTTCCAAGTAGGCGACTTGGTCTTGGTTCTTCGGAGGCCTATCTTAGCGCACCGAAAACTCGGTGGAAAGTTTGAACCAACTTGGGAAGGACCCTTCGTAGTGGAAACAGTCTACGAAGGAGGCTCGTATCAGCTAGTGGATTGTAAAGGAAATCACCCAATGCTTCCTGTAAACGGGCGTTTCCTTAAGAAATACTATGCTTGATGTAGCTCGATCTGTGAATCAATAAAATACTTGTTTTCCAACTGAACTTGACTCAATCTTATTTAATGCTTTTTGAATTCTAAAACTACTCTTTTCTCTAAGGTTAGGTGTGAGTCCCAGAGCTTCCTTCCCTTAGGTTTAGATCTGCTGGTGGTGGAGCAAGCCCCTTGTGGCACCATCCTAGCGTATAAAATTAAATTTCGGGTTAGATAGCTTTTGTCGAATCCTTAGTGATTATGGCAGACTATCTCCTTGGCTAGTTCCCCTAGTTAGATGTGAGTCCCAGTGCTTTCTAACTAGGTTAGTCATTGAATACCCAGTACAAATTCGATCCGTTAGGAGTAGGTGTGAGTCCCTGTGCTTCCTACCTCCTAGGATCTCGGCTGACTAAAAGTGGAATTAAGCCTGCTGGGCCCCACATAGTCTAGTCACTCTTTCTTTTCTTTAAGGTTAGGTGTGAGTCCCTGTGCTTCCTTACCTTAGGATTAGATCTGCTAGTGGTGGAGCAAGCCCCTTGTGGCACCATCCTAGCGTATAAAATTAAATTTCGGGTTAGATAGCTTTTGTCGAATCCTTAGTGATTATGGCAGACTATCTCCTTGGCTAGTTCCCCTAGTTAGATGTGAGTCCCAGTGCTTTCTAACTAGGTTAGTCATTGAATACCCAGTACAAATTCGATCCGTTAGGAGTAGGTGTGAGTCCCTGTGCTTCCTACCTCCTAGGATCTCGGCTGACTAAAAGTGGAATTAAGCCTGCTGGGCCCCACATAGTCTAGTCACTCTTTCTTTTCTTTAAGGTTAGGTGTGAGTCCCTGTGCTTCCTTACCTTAGGATTAGATCTGCTAGTGGTGGAGCAAGCCCCTTGTGGCACCATCCTAGCGTATAAAATTAAATTTCGGGTTAGATAGCTTTTGTCGAATCCTTAGTGATTATGGCAGACTATCTCCTTGGCTAGTTCCCCTAGTTAGATGTGAGTCCCAGTGCTTTCTAACTAGGATAGTCATTGAATACCCAGTACAAATTCGATCCGTTAGGAGTAGGTGTGAGTCCCTGTGCTTCCTACCTCCTAGGATCTCGGCTGACTAAAAGTGGAATTAAGCCTGTTGAGCCCCACATAGTCCAGTCATTTCTCTTCTTTAAGGTTAGGTGTGAGTCCCAGAGCTTCCTTTCCTTAGGATTAGATCCACTAGTGATGGAGCAAGCCCCTCGTGGCACCATCCTAGTTTAAATACAAATCCGATCCTGTGGGAGTAGGTGTGAGTCCCCGTGCTTCCTATCTCCTAGGATCTCGACTAACTAGTAGTGGATTTAAGCCTCTTGGGCCCCACTATAGTTCAGTCACCTTCTCTTCCTTAAGGTTAGGTTTCTTCCTTCCCTTAGGATTAGATCCACTAGTGGTAGAGTACGCCCCTCGTGGCACTGCCCTAGTATCAAACTCAAATTCAATCCCCTGTAGTTAGGATTTTCTCCTTCCTATAAAATCAAAATTCAATCCTCTAGGGTTAGGTCGTCCCTCTCCTTAGAACCCAAAATCAAAACTCCATCCTCTAGGGTTAGGTCTCCCCTTCCCTTAGAATCAAATCCAAATTCAATCTTCTGAGGTTAGGCTACCCTTTCCTTTAGATTCAAAACTTAAATCTGATCTTCTATAGTTAGGAATTGCTTCCCTTCTATACGATCACCCAAACTTCCTTTTCCTATAGGGATAGACTTTCCTTCCTTTAGGACTAAATCCACTAGTGGTAGAGTACGCCCTCCGTGGCACTACCCTAGTATAAATCCAAACCTTGATTCCCCAGGGATGAACTTTCCATTCCCTTAGGATCAAAATTTCTAGACATAATCTTTAATCTCGGTCAACGCCAATATGTGCAATAGAATTTTATTCTATTACACATATTGGGGGTCCATTTGTTGACCTCATTTTTGTATGAGGTCACTTGGACCAATTCTGACCATAGATTAATTTCCAAATCATCAAATTCTAGGCTCTAAGATCCTTCTAGACTTCAGACCTTAGGTTCTATTCTAGACCTTAAGACCCTGCTAAGAGTCAGACTTTAGGATCTACCTAGATCATCAATCAATCCAGACACATGATCAATCAAATCCAAAACCCAATCCAAATCCAAAATTTTAAACCAAAATCCAATGCTAAAAGGCCAAGTCCTAAAGGCCTTTTTCAGCAAATTTTCAAACATTTCAAAACCTAATCAAATGACCTCCGATTCAGAGTCCATCTATTTCATACTGATGGGACATGTCTCTGGAGGCAACCCTCCAAATTTGAGCTCATTCTGAGGTCTCTAACCTCGAAAACTTAATTAAAATCCAAAGGCTGTAAAACCTTCAAATATTTACAGCCCATGCCACTGGACCTATCACTATGAAGTTTTTGACCTTAGAGCCTTCACCAAATTCTCTAGTCACCTCCAGACCCTTAATATTGATATGTTGAAAGATAAACTGGAATTTTCTGGGCTCATCTCAGCCCTCAGTGGGCATGAGCCCAAAATGACCAAAATACCCCTATGGGGCTCAAATAGCGTTTTCCAACCAAATGAACTCCGAATTGAATGTAACCACTTGCAGCAAGTTTCAAATGTCAAACTGAACCTGTTCAGCCCATTCCCAGCCCCTGAGTCAACCTGGTTGACCAAGTCAACATGGTTGACCCAAGAGGCCCCTTCAGGGCTCAAATAGTGATTTTGACCTAAATGACCTAGCTAAGCCATGGAACCACTTCCATGGGTCTTGGAATGTCATTTCAAACTTATTGAACCTGACCCCAGACCCTGGGTCAACTTGGTTGATCAGATCAACTGTTTTGACCCAGATGACCCTTAATGGGCCCAATAAGCCCATTTGATGAAATCAAATTCCCCAGACCTTGGGACCATACTCAATAGGTTCAAAATGTCATTTGAAATTTGATCGAATCCATTTCCAGACCCTGGACCCATTTAATTGACCAAATTAACTAGTTTTGGCTTAATGGCCCATTAAGGGCCCATTAAGCCATCTTAACCCAAACTACCTACTTGTACTTGGAAATGACCTTAACCACCATCCATAACAGCTTCCTGAATCTTTCCATATGCCACCTCATCAGTCAACATCCCTAGTTAACTGGTCAAACAGTCAAAGATGGTCATATGACCCTTTGAATGGCCCAATTCCTTGGCCCAAGCTACTACAACCCACATGAAATTCCATAGAACCCATCACTTAAGCTCCCAAGCTTTCTCCCATGCCACCTCATCTGCCATGTGGCATGGGGACCAGTCAACTTGTCAAACCAAGGTTTTGCAAAGGTCAAAGATGGTCAAATGACCTCTTAAGCCTTAATTACTCAAATCAAAATCAATCCAGCAGATTAGTTAAGGTCTAGAAGCTTCCTAAGACTAATCTTAGCCATTGGATCTAAATCCAAAGGCCCATATTGCCACACATGTCCAAATAAAAGACAAAACACACTTTCCACCAAGGATGTCCTTGCACCCGTCCTTGCCCTCTGCTCCCACCAACTCCCATGGCACGTGGAAGTCATCCAAGGGCTAATACAGTCGATCTTAACCGTCCATTCTATCTGGAGACGTTTGAATAGGGCTAAACCCTAAAATGAACATTCATTCGAATCCATACACTCTCTCACTCACCAAGAGCTCCTCCAGCTGAACTCTCTGTTCGTTCGAGCTCTACTGGACTTCCTTAACATTTCCCCACCCAAATCCTTCCGGTCAAAGCTGCCTCCGGCGATCTTCCGGCGAGCTTAATACTCAATCCGTCCAAGGCTTATTCCAGGCGATTCGTGGGGCGTCGGAGCTCGGATTCAACTTGGAACTAAATCGTGGACAGTCTACAAATTCAGAGAATCCAAAAACGGTTCAAACCGTCCATTGAATCGCTGTAAATCTCTAAACCTAGCTTAGGACACATAGAGTTAATTAGCATTTTATTAAACGCGTATTTAATGTTTTGAATATATCCCCATAATTTCTGTTCGTGCCTTAAATCTATATTTAAAATTTCGTCGATTTTCATCGACCGAATCGAGAGAACGAGCTAGTTTTCTGCTTTAGGGCTCGGTTTACGTAGGGTTTCAGGCATACGAAATCGGAACCGTTGATTTTATGATCAGCGGTTGTGATTTAGCCATCCCGCCGTCTGATCCAACGTGTATTCAACCCGCGACTCAAGTCGCGCTCCGACTCGATCCTGGCCGCTGGTTCAGAACTACGGGATGAGCCCTCCGCCGTTGGATCTCGCTCAACCGAGACCGGACGGCGGGATTTGATCCCTGCCGTTGGATTGCATCGGCGCTGGATCGGACGGCGCGTGTGAACCGCTGACGTGGTTAAGTAAACCGCGTCACGCGGTCCGCGGTCGACGCGTGGATGACCGCCGCCGCGGTTTTGATCCTCCAGCGAGGGACCGCCACGTGTTAGCCGCCGCCAGATCATTTTAGTTAAGGTTTAATTGACATTTTAATTGTTTTAATCACCAGAAAATTCAAAAATTAATTAAAAATTAGATAAAAATCAGAGAAAAATTATTATTTTGTATTAAAATATTTAGAATCTTAAATTCTTTAATTTAAAATTATAATTATTTTAAAATATTGAATATATTTTAGATAATTATAAAACATTTAATTTTAAATATCTTACTAATATTTAATTAAATATTAAGTTAAATAATTTTTTAATTAAAAAGGGTTTATATGTTAAAATAT
Source organism: Dendrobium nobile (assembly GCA_022539455.1). Taxonomy (NCBI): domain Eukaryota; kingdom Viridiplantae; phylum Streptophyta; class Magnoliopsida; order Asparagales; family Orchidaceae; genus Dendrobium; species Dendrobium nobile. The sequence continues at coordinate 71,916,557 of CM039723.1, forward strand.
GTTAAATAATTAAACATTTGTTTCAAATTAATTTAATTTGAATTCTATTTTAATTTTAATTTAAATCATATTTTAAATATCTTAGTTTATTCCCTTTTATATATTAATTAGTTATTTAAATATGAATTAGTACTTAATTGAAGTTAATTTTAAATAATCTTGAAAATTCAACCTAAATTATGTCAAATCATTTTCAAAATTCAAATACATTTTAGGTTTAATTTAACTTGATTCAATAATTACTTTAATCGTTAATTAATTCTAAATTAATTGATTCAAAGATATTAATTAACCTAAAGCTTTAAAAAAAAATAAAAATTCAAAATAAATTCATTTTTAAATTATAAAAATATAATTCATGTATCAAAAGTTTAATAAATTAAGAATTTTAATTTAAAACTACTTTTAAACTTTGAAACTTAATTTATTTTGATTAATCTTAATTATTTGAATATCCATATTATTTAATCAATATTTAATTAAATATTCTATTAAATATTTTGAAAATTAAAGATTATTTCCAAAATAACTTTGAAAAACCAGAAATCTCTAAAGCCATTGAAATTTTATTTTGAAACATATTTTGATTATCCATTTTGAAATTTATATTTTTATACATGTATAGGTTCATATATATACGCATTTATTTTGAAAACTATTTTGAAATTATACACATATTTTAAATCCTTAAATCTTGGGAGATTTATTAAAATTCTAAACATAGATTAAGTGTATTTGAATGGAATTAATGGGGATGATTAGTGAATAATCATTCATCGATTGTTCACTAACCTTGTCTTAATTTCACATCTCTTATTTAGTCCTTATATGCTTAGGTAGCACACACTTGCACTTAGTCTAAGGCTCTCTTAGATCTAGGAATTGATTGTCATTGTGTGTTTATTTCGTGCTTAGTCAAGGGTTAGTAGAACTTTGATTCAAACCCATTAAAATTAGTGACACAATTAAGGACAATAATTAAGGGTTTATGTGTAGAAAACTTAGAAGAATTCCAATAATTAGGATCCACTTCCCCTTGAATTGAAACTTCAAACACTTGAACTTAGTGACATGTACAGCCATTAGGAAAATTTTCACTGAATTTGGAAATCATTAAGGCCCATAATTAATTTTCTAAGTCTTAAACCCTTAATTAACCCTTAAAACTTCAAGAAAATGTAATAAATTCATTTTAAATCCAACAAATACATAAAACCCCTCTAACTGACCAGAATCAAGTGCTTAATCAATGAAAATTAAAACCCCCTTGATTTGACAGATTTTCTGTAATTAATTTAACTTTAATTGAAAACCAATATTTAATTAATTTAATTAATTAAAAATAATTAAAAATTCCAAAAATTCCCCAAACACTTGGGAATCTCTTCTTAGGTCATTTCTGACCTTTGGGGTTGATTTCAAGGAGTTTGGGGTTCATTTGGACAAAATTTGCAAAAAGGCCCCTCTAATTAAGAAATTTTAAAATTCAATAAATACTTAAACTTCAAACATTCATAACTAATTCTAGAAAAGTCCAAATTTAGTAAACTCACTTGCATTCAACTCGTAATGATGTATAGTATTTGTTAAAAATATTAAAATTCCAGAAAAACATCAAATTCAAAAAGTCAACTAATTGGTCAAACCGTAGTTAAAATCTAGTTCAAAACTTCAAACCTTTGTAATAAAATGCAGAAAAATCCAATTTCAACATACTTACCTTCTAACTGATCGTAGTAAGGTCTAGTATTTTAATAAAATGCAAACTTTCCAGAAAACACTTTTAATCAAAAAGTCAACTTTTGACCCTTTAATTAAATGATTAAAATATTCAATAAAATTCGTAAAACTCAAAATTGTTTTAAAACTCCAGAAAACATTAGTTTAATGTTTAAAACACTCAACAAACCTTTTAAAACACAACAACCATCCTAAAGATGAAGTTTATTGGCTGGACTACTCCGGGCTGCGGGGCTAAGTGTCCTAAGGAGGCTGGTTCCTCGAGCCTGGTGGCACAACGCCACGAATGGATTCCAAGGGATGTTAAACCTTAAAAATAGATTAATCATTAATTATCTAACCTTTTAAAACTTTTAATTTAATTACATTAATTCGGTTTATCGGCTGGACTACTCCGGGCTGCGGGGCTAAGTGTCCTAAGGAGGCTGGTTCCTCGAGCCTGGTGGCACAACGCCACGAATCGATTAATGGCAAACTTAAATTAATCAAACCTTAAAAATCAGCAACCAAACTTTTTTTAATAAAAATCCATTAATTCTTGAGCCTTAATTAACTTAAACCACTTAATTATACCGGGTACCACTGGGTAACCCAGGCCTACGAGGCTATTAACTTAGCCCCAAGGAAGGTGAAATAAACTTCACGGCCTCGGTGTGAAACAAAGGTGATATCCAACAAATAATTAAATAAATATTAAAATTAACCTTAAGTCATTAATACTTGAATTCAAACTTAAATCCCATAAACCTTCCAACCAATCGAACTTTAGACAACTTTAACTAATAATCCCAATTAGGACACATCAAAATTACACGATCTACCTCACACACTTTAGATGGTTTGCTAGGATCACCGACTCTAGTTTTAGGATAGGCCGGTGTTTTACTTTCTGCAGTTGTGTGCCGAGTTTTCGAGTTTTTACTGCATGCTGTTTGCTAGTGTAGAATTGATGTGTTTATTTACTTATTTCCTGCATTCTGTGATTGATTGTACGATAGATTTACCCCTAGGTTAGGAGCGAATTATACTTGTGCAATCTTATGCAGGTGGCCATGCTCGTATAAAGAGCTGAAATTAAAGGGGGCAGTTAATAAAAAAATATATACTCTTTGCACAGGTACCTGCCGCGCTTAAGACCCCCTTTTAAATAAAAAGAGCATGGCCAAGTGTGGCTAAAAAATGCATTTCTTTCAAATTATAACTGCTTGGGAATACATATACAACTGCTGATTATTAGGATAACATTGCAGGATCGAGTCTAGATTTTCTATTTCAAATTAATGTAATTTGATTGTATAAAGGTTGTAAAATTATTTGAAATGACTTGAATTTGGGATATAAATATCCAATTTGAATTCCAAAGAGGTGAAGACATCCCTAGAGGGGAGAGTCTTCTTCCATTTGGAAGTCAAATTAGGATACTTTTTAAATATCCAAAGAGGAAAGATAACACCCCGATCAAGGGGGAGTTTCTTTCCATTTGGATATCCTGAACCGACGAATCAAGACGTTCGTGAGAAGATGAAGGATTGGATGACGAGAAGAATCCTAAATCTCAAAGTCATTTATTTTAGGATTAGAAATCCGGGTTGTAGTCAGTGGTGCCCGGCCACTTTACTTTATTGTCATTTCTGTGATGTAATAATAAGTGGCACTTGCCATATGGACATTCAATTTGATATATTTAATGTAGTTAATTTATTTAATTGATTGTGCATTAGAATTCCTGCCTTTTCTAGTCTTTTTATATGCATGTCGTCTTTGATTTAGTCTGGAATACGAATTTAGGCTCTTAGGGGTCTGTCAAAAAAAAATTCTTCTACTTCAATTAAATAAAAAAATTTTAAGATAAGATAGCAACTCTAAACGGTCCTAAGAAGTAAGCTCGGACTCGCCGAGGGTTTTTCATGCATTCATATTATAACTTCTCTTCCTTGTTAGGCATCTCCCCGCCTGCGGGTTTTGGCAGACCACCTGGCCTATGAGGGTGCCGATCTGTCAAGGGGATGTTATGCAATCTCTAGGATAAAACCTATTTTCATAAGCCAAAAAGATTTTTAAACTGCTACATACAAATTTTGCATTCAATCGAGTCAATTAGCATGCATCGCATTAGTAACACATTAAAATCGAGTCTAATATTTAATTGCATTTATTTAGACATCAAACCCAACATAAGTCTAAGGGGTCATTTAAGGATCTGCTCTAGATGTCGACCTCATTCCTCTAAAATTTTCTAATTAATGTCCCTACCACTCTACAAAAGACCGGACTCATATTTTAAAATCGTTTAGGTGATTTAGCTGGCTCCCCAATCCAGGCCGGGGTAAGACCAGATCCGCATTGCACTAGCTAGGTTCGGGGCATTTACTTTTAGTGCCCAATTTAGACTTAGGTTCTGAGGCTGGCTCGGGCCATAAGACCTCAACTTTCGGGAATTGAATCCCAAACTTCTAATAAAATTGACTACTCAAACTAAAAAATTCCTCTCAATCGAATATGAGCCCAACATTTAGGATAGATTGGGATGTTTCTGAAGTAATTCAGAATCTCAAAACATCCCCTACTTCTCTTCCTTTGATTTCAAAAATAAGTGTTCAATCTTGAACTAATCCCTATTGAAAACTCATATCATTTCTCTCCTTTGAGATCGATCTTTGAAAATCTAAATAAAATTTCTACCGCTATTTTAATCGAGAGTTTTCGTAGGAAAATTCAAATTTTCCTACGATGTAATTAACTACGAGGGCTTGCACTCGTAGGAGATTTAGAAACCCAGAAATTATTTTCAAAACCAATAATTTTTCAAAATCTCTAATTAACTTTCTTTGGGAAAATCAAACCCGACGATCATTATCGTCATTTTCGAACGATCCATAATAATTGATATCTTCTTTCTTCGGAGAGATATATCGTGGCTTCGATCATGAAATTAACGACCTTTTATCCGAATTAGAATATTCAAACAATTGGTTAAATTCCATTTTGATCCTCCGGGGTCAAATGTGATTTTTCCTTTGAGTTTGACTACGATAATCCGGATAAACTCAAAATTCTAAAATTTGAACTCATTAGGGAACGATATGTTCGTCTTTCGAGGCGATATATTATTCATAATGACGCGTTCGATTTTAAAATTCGAAATCAAAAATATTCCCAAAGAAAATTAATTCTTTTTCAAAACTATATATGCATAAATAAATATATATATATTTTTTTTTCAATCAAAACATCATCCGAACCTAACTAATGTAGTGCAAGGTCTGGACTTACCCCGGCCTGAATTGGGGAGCCAGCTAACCACCTAGTCGATTTAAAATAGATGAGTCCGGTCTTTTATGCAAGAGTGGTAGGGACGTTGTAATTAAAGTTTTGGAGGGTCGGGGCCGACATCTAGAGATTTTCCTAATTGGCCCCTTTGACATATGTTGGGTGCAAAAATGCTAAACTGTTGCAATTAAAATTTTGACTCTTTTAGATTGTATCTAATGCAATGCATGCTAGTTAACAACTTCCAATCAATTATGCTTGAAATTTTAAAAACAGGCTTATAAAATAATTTTTTAGAAGACTGAACTTCCCCAGGTCCGGCACCTCGTCCTCATAAGTCAGACTATCCGGACTCTACCCGCAGGCGGGGAAGGGTCTAAAGCAAGGAAAGAGTAATGCAAAAATATGCATGCGACCCCGGGGTCGATCCCCGGCTAATTCCCTAGATTCGTTATCTTTCTATGTTATTTAGACTCACTAAAATTTTAGACTTTAATATTTTGAGTATAAAACTTTCACACCCTCACGAGCCTCACGTATCCAGGCTAAAACAAAAGCGGCATACAATCGCCAAAAAACTAAGAAAAAGCAAGTAATCCTAAAGACAATCAATTCATCACATCAAATATAAATTAATTAATAAGTAAATGTCCATAGGCTGAATTGCCTTGCTTATTACAAACCAGGGTCTTGCAGAAAGTAAAGTGGCCGGGCACCACTGACAACAACCCGGATTTCAAGACTAATAATGACGCAAGTTATTTTGAGTGGGATACTCTCAATCTTCAAATCTTCACATCTTCAATCTTGTTCTTCTTTGGACTCATTTTCTTCAATCTTCTTGGAATCTTCATAGTGGATTACCCAAATGGATAAGAGGGCACTTTCCTTTAAGGGAGAAGGCCACGCTTTCCTCTTTGGGTAAGGAAAAAGTATGATCCAAATTTGGATTTCCAAATGGAAAAGGAGTGTTCCCCAAAGGGGTATCCTTTCCTCTTTGGAATCCAAGCTTTGGATCTGTGTATCCCAACTCAAAATGAACTTTCACAACACTTGACACTTACACAAATTACATTGATATCAAAATAAAAATCTAGACTCACCTGCAAGGTTATCCTAAGCAGTTAATATATAAAAAGCAGTTATTCCCAAGCAGTTATATATGAGCAGAAAAAAAAGTAAGCACACTGGCCACGCTCTTTTTGTTTGGGGGCTTTAGCAGCTGAAGCACCTGTGCAAAGAATTTATAGCATTTATGAATTTTTTTATTTGCCCCCTTTTTATATTGCCCTGCATGAGCGTGGTCACCTGCTGAAAACTATGTCAACATCCATATCGTACCTAACCTAAGGGTAATCTAGTCGCCAAACACATCAATCCATCCACAGAGTGCAGAAAAAGTAAGCAGACACAACAAAGCAATTTCATCCACAACATGCAGTGAAAACTACGAAAAGTCCGGCACACAGCAGTAAAGTAAACACCGGCCTAACCTAGATCTAGAGTTGGTTGTCCTAGCACAACATCTAAAGTGTGTGTGAAAGGTAGTGTGGCAGGGGTATATCCTAAGTTGGGTGATTAATTAAAGTTATCTAAAAGTCTTAATAGGGGGGTTTCAATTGAAATTTAAGTATTAATAGATTAAGAATTTTAATTAAATATATTTTAAAAGTTAATTGATTACTACCTTTGTTTCACACCGAGGCCGTGAAGTTTATTTCACCTTTCTTGGGGCTAAGCTAATAGCCTCGTAGGCCTGGGTTACCCAGTAGTAATCGAGGTTGATTAAGTTACTTTAAGTTTGTTGTAATTAAGAGACATGAATTAATATTAGAAAGGGTTTCTTGCTGATTTTTAATGGGTTGGTTAAGGATTTTATTATCCTATTAAGAGAATTCTGAAATTTGGGAGAGTTAATGGATTATGGAAGTTATCCGGATATGCTAACTAAGGGGTCAAAATTTGACTTTAAAAAAAAAGAGTTAATCTTTAAGATTTCAGATTTTTAATAAATACTAGACCCTATTATGAGTTGTTAGACAGGTAGCACACTCAATTTGGAGTTTTCTATCAAAAGTTATGATTTTTAGAAGTTTTAACCCGATTTTGACCTAGAGTTGACCAAAATGTTGACTTTGACCAGATTTTGAGGGTTTGAAATTTTTGGAAAAAACTAGATTTTAATTAGAGTCATTAGCCACTGAGTTTGATTGATTTAGAATTTTCTACAATTAGTTATGAATTTTGGAAGTTTGGGTATTTATTGGAATTATTAAATTATTTCAATTAAGGGCCCTTTTAATGATTTGAACCCAAATGAGTCTTAAACTTCTTGAAATCAACTCCAAAGATTCGAAATGATCTAAGGAGAGATGAGCAAGTGTTTAAAGATTTTTTGGGATTTTTAATAATCTTTAATTAATTAAAATGGATTAAACATTGATTTTGATTTAAAATTAGATTAAAATATATTTAAATGTCAAATTAAAGGGATTTCAATTCCACTGATTGAGGGATGAGTTGAGGTTAGTTAGGGGTATTTTGGGGGAATTATTAAGAATTAAATCAAATTTATTAGAATTTTATTAAAGCTAAAGGGGAATTTCTAAGGGGAATTATTGTGGCTCCTACTTGGGAAACCAAATGAACCCCAAATGTGATGAAATTTAAACCAAAGGATCACCTGATCCTAAGGCCTAAACCCACAAAATTTGGGCTCAAAAGGAGTACTCTAAGGTGGTTAACTAAACCACCTAAGGTGAGCTCTAAGTCACCTTCAAATTACTATAGGGATCTATCCTAGGCTTGGATTGGGGCAAAATCAGTGGCTCTACACTCCTTATCCTAAACATCATCAGCACACCAAAAATCACATCCTAAATCCCATTGGATAGGTCCATATCCCTTTTTAAATTTAAGGGTCAAACCATGACCCTTAAACTTAAAAAAATAGGTAAAATGCCCTTGAACAACATAAAACAGGGAGATAAAATTTGGACATGTGAAAAACATGTCCAATTTCAATCTCCCAAAATTCCAGACCTGGTGGACATGCATTTAAAAAGTAATTAAAGAAATTCATAAAATGCTCCAAATGAAATTAAACCTAAGATTGACCTAACCAGGGTCTAGAACCATAGGGCTTTGTAGTGTTCCCTGAGACCTTTCCAATGAGCCTAAGAACACCTAATTTGGACAAGTATGCAGGGAGTTATGGATTTTTGAAGTTCCCTTGAATTTCTGAATTTAATTAATCCGGCAATTACACAGTCAGCGACCGTTACCCACGCGGCGCGCGATGATTCGCCAGGCAATGATTGGCGCTAACTGTTAACGGCCGGATTAACCACAGCCGTCGGATGGCGGATCGAACGACTGGGATTAAACACGCTCCGGGACCGCGGGATCTAATCCGAGCCGTTGATCGAAATCAACGGCTGAGATTACGTCTTCAACCTCCGCCTTTACCCGAAGCCGTGAACCTTCTCCGGCGTGATCCGAGCGATTGCGCCGGTGAACTTCAACAAAATTTCACAGGGAGGATCAGGGAGGTGGAAACCTTCAATCCAACGGTGGAAATCCGCCGGGGTGAAGGTTTCCTTCACACTTGACCGAACTACCTAGCTAGGGAGCTCGGGATGAAGGAATTACCGGAGAGAAAGCCTCAACGGATGAGCTTCTCTATCTGGGAGCTTCAGGGGACGAAGGCGAGCAGGTTTCCTTCAGAGGCCGCGACTGGAGGACGGCTGGAGGTATGACTTCGAGCGGGACGCCGAAGCCTTTCGCCGGAGTTCGCTCGAAATGATGGAAGGGGCGGTCTGGGAGCTCAAAGGAAGATGCTGGGAGATCGATGGAGCTCTGGGGAATCGTTCGAAAAACGATGGGATCGTCTGTCGAGCTCTGGGGAGTACCAGCCTATTCAGCCTCCTCCCGCGAGCTCGGGCGGCCAGGATTGAATTAGGGGAGATCTCGGATTGATGCCAAGTGGAAAGGGGCGCCGTTCCAGAGAGCTCGTGAGCCTCAAGCCGGCGAGCCACAGCCTTTGGAAGGCTTTCGGTCAGGATCGGCCTGGGGGGACCACCGGAGCTTGCTCTCCATTGGTTTCGACCGCCGCCGGCCACGGTCTGGGTCGGATTGACCAGGGGAGGCCGATGGGGACGTGCTGGAGCTGAGGGTGGAGTCAATTTGGCTGAGAAACGCTGGGGTCGATCCGGTGGCTCGGCTGGGCTCGAACCTGCTTGGTTCGAGTCGAAGTGAGCTCGATCCAGGTTAGGTCAGACCTTGGGTTCGGTATGGGAGGCAGGTCTGGGTCTGGTGCACCCAATGCAGGTGGCAATTGGGTGGAATTCGATCTGGATTAAAAGATGGCTCGGGTCCAAGTGTTTTTGGCTACTTTGGGTTAGCCTAACTCTTGACCCAAATGAGCCCAAGGGTTGGGCTGATCAAGGGAGGTGTATTGGGTCCATGGGAACTCAATGACACTTTGATTTGGATTCAATTTGGTTAAGATCAAAAAGATAGCTCAAGGGAGACCTCTTCTTGGTTACTTGGGTCAAGCCATATGACTAAACCCAAGTGAGCCAAGGCTTGGGCCACCAAGAGGGGTCTCTTGGGTGCCCAAGGGGTCATCCCATGCATTCAAAGGACTTGGAATGGACTAGATTCAAATTTTTGAAAGAGAACCGGGTGTATGGGTCCATGGTTCAAACTTGGTTGACTTGGTCAACCAGGTTGACCCAAGGTCTGGGTTGAGTTCAACAAGTTGGGTTTGATGTTTGAAATTCGTTGGAAGTGTTTTCAAAGAGTTTGGAATTGATTTAATTGAAATGGCCACTTGAAATCCCATAAGGGTATTTTGGTCAATTTTGACCTATTGGTCAACTAGGGTCAAAAATGGATCTGAAAAATGCAGTTTACTGTTCAATGGATTAAAAATCAAAAGTCTGGAAGTGGTTGGAGGCTTTGATAAAGGTTCCAAGATCAAAATCTCAAAAGGGTTGGGTTCAGTGGCATAGGCTGTAAATATTTGAAGGTT